>JBAMJV010000225.1:0-48026 GCA_037951105.1 Echinarachnius parma | reverse complement strand
ACTATTAATACATCCGATTTTTACATCAGAAAATCTAAATGATAAGGAAACTCTTACTCAAATTATGTCAAAGCAATACATATACCATGTATAACTATAATATTATAAATAAATGTTCAGCTACATTAATAGTATCAAAATATTACAATTTTACTAGATAGTGGACCATATACTGTACACAGCGTGTCCCAATGTGAATACACAGTGTGAACATTTTGAATTAGTTAATTTTCCATTATGTTGTTGATTCACACATGACTAATTATAAACATTATACTAATACATTTATAGCATAACATAGTGTGATCAACATAGTGAAGAAGCAGTGTGTTAACATTGTAACACACATTGTACATCTGTTTAATGTTACATAGCCTAATGTAAATTTTGTTTTGTTTTGTACGGTGCTATGTATTTAAATTTTTGTTGGAAATGAAATAAACTAAACTTAAACTGAAACTGTATAAACTTTCCCGTATATAGTGATAACATCCAAACATTATAATATCATTAAAGGAATATTCACCTGCTGAGTATAACGCCACATAGTGGGTACATATTAAAGGTGCGCCAGTAAAGTGTCAGATATTGCCAGAAATTACATTTGAGACTTCAATCCTATACCAAAATCATTGTAAGATATATGTCCGAATGATGTGTGAAAGTTTCATTGAACACTGCTTTCCTGGTTAAAAAAAACGAAAATTTGCGTCAGCTTTTACCATGTTTACAACTAATTACAGTATGACGTTTATGACGTTTATGACCGTGTATAAACGCTCTTGAGCTGAATGATTATCGATGATAGATATCGTCATACTAAAGGGGCATTTGAAAAAATGCAACCCTATTGTATTCTTCTCTTACCATAAGCAAACAACACGATATAAGAGAAATGTGGAAGCTCAAATTAATTGTTGTCCAGTAAGATACTTTACAGGTGCACCTTTATGCTAAATTGATCGTTATTATGTAACCATAATATAATAACCAATTTCGCCAAGCTAAACCACACGGTGGTTACAAACAGTAATTGTCAAACTTGACTGAATTAAAATTGTGCAATAATATCATAACCTATATTCTTATTAATTTGTAATAACAATATTTTGATAAGGCTATGATAGCAACACTGATAATACTTAACTAACAATGTTATAAGCAACATTATTCTGTGTAGCAAAAAGTCGATAAGAATATAATAGTAACAATAATAAATAACATACTAAAGTAGAAATCAGGTATTCCAAGTAACATTATTTTGAATATGTACACAGTAAATGTTAACAATTCCTAGAGCATTACAATTTTAAGCAATATAAATTAACATGAATACAGAAAATAAAGCTAAATTATCAATTTAGTTAAATTGGAGCAAAGGTTGCATTAATGTACAGAGTAAATACATGTAAATCTATATCGCATGTGCCTATTACAAAAGTAAATAGATTATTTGCATAAGCCTTATTATAAAATGAATGATTAGACTTGGAATACATAATTATTGAATACATTATTTGTTATTATGTCGGACAAACCTCTGACAAGTTTTCAGGTTACCAAGGGCAACGTTTGTTCGCACATTATTTGAACAGGCTAGCGAATCAGGATAGTAGCGAATTATGGTTACAGTAAATTTAGCATGGGTAGAAACTGCTATCATTATAATGCGCAACTGTCTTTCGATAATATAGTATAACTACGTTGAATAACATAATTATGAATTGAAAACGACTTATACAATAAAGACATTAATACATTTGATTTACGGGTGAATTATATAGAAACGGCTAATTATTTATAACATACTCATGCATACTGTACAACGAGACATGTATCCTCTGTTACCATACAGGAGTATTTACTTCGACCAATCGCTGTTACAAATATTGAGGAGATCGGTACATTAACAACATGATACAATGTTTACAGATATTGAAACACAATTCGAACATTGAATGTGGAATAAATACGTGAAAGACAAAAAAACACTATTCATTTATGATTTAAATATCCAAATATTTGAATTACAAACCTAATTGTTGTTGACATGCGCACCCTACGGCCACACCGATGGTTTCCTCCTCGTACCTGGCTAGTCCGCCGACGTAGTTGGCGCGCTTCAGAACTTGCATGTTGCTGACGATCGGTCGGCAGCGAAGGCTCGGGTCGAGCTGGTGCGTGTGCGGGTTCAGGCACCCGGCCGAGCACAGGCACTGCGCCACGGAGATAACCATCGGTATACGCTCGGGGTCGAAGCACTGGACGTACTCCCAGGGACAGACGGCGCCGTGGTTGAGCTGGGACCCGATGGCTGGAGTATCGCCGACGGGGCAGTCGGCGTTGCTGAACTGCGTGCCGTTGTAAGTCGAGTTGGAGCAGCGGGCGCGTCGCATCTCGGTCACGGGGATGTCGAAGGGATGGATGCCGAAGGCGTCGGCGTCGGGATAGAGAAGAGCTGCCCCTCCAGGGCCCGTTCCTGCAGACTCACTCAAAGGTAGGCGATTCGCAGATGTCACATATAGTAGCGTTGATAGGAGAGCTAGTCCACAGGTGATGATATAGGTGATCTTGTGAAGAAAAAAAGAAGATGGTTCAACATATTAAAACAGGAATGTAATAATCAGACTGATCATGCTAACCAATACTAATTGTTAAATGTATTTACCTAAACTTAGAGAAATTAAAGATTTCTTTTAAACTGTAAGTCCCCTTACTTGTTTTGAGGAATTATTTTTGGACCTTTGAGGTCAAATTATAAATAACGCATATTTTATCAATTTGAGCTAACATATTGTGTTACATGTATTATTATATCAATATACCCTTGAAATATTAAAAATGCGATTTTGTTGTTACAACTCAACACTCCACTTATTATTACCGTGTATAATATCATACAGCATGTACAATAAAATACATAGACGTCAGTTTGAGTATTGCGAGATAATCAACCAATTAATTAACCCCTTGCCTATATACAGGAACCTGGTGTGCTATATACAAAGTCTATTGGGATTTCAAAATCTCGAAGGTTAACGGGTCAACAATCCCGTTCCCTACGAGATTCCGAAAATCCTCACAGACTCTTCAGAATATTTTCCACAACTCACCTTCATTTTGGCAGATGGTGCTGGCAGAAACCTTCGGCAGAATAACTAAGTCTCGAAGAATGAACTATAAATTTTAAGCTGATTGCAGAAATTAACGTAGTTACGTTGATAATCTTCTTTTTGTTTGTTGTTGCAGGTACAAATAGTGGGTGCTCGTTTGATGATGCAGACTGTAAAATGGAAGCGCAGTTGATTCGTATTTATAACAGTCACGAAAGGTGTAAATGATACAGACTAGAATTGTCAGATCTTGGAGCCGACTTAATTGTGGAGCTGCAACTGTACGTCTGAGATGAGCTCGATGGATTGATGAACTGATGGTGATACCCAATTTTGGGCCAGTATTTATACACAATTTAATTTCATTTGTTCCCCCTTCATATGATGTAGCCATATTAATACCTATTCATTTGATTAATTAATCTATTTCTGATACATTTGCCCCTAGGTGGGAGACCTTCCTAGGGGTCCACTGTTTTTGAACTTTACATAATACATATTTGATCCCAAATCCATGTTTGGTCGCAGAAGGCTTTAATGGATGATCGATATGCTCATCCTGGTTTTTGTTAGGATAAAAAAGGAAACTTCCGACCAATTTAAATTATTAATTATCTTCCCCATACTGCCATTATCATAGCGAGATAGACAACTATCATTTGTTCCGATCAGGTATTTTATTTTGTTCAATTTGTATCCAGTCGGTGCGCAGATAGTGAAAATGAAACTATAATCATACTAACTGAGATGGAACACAGGTACAAATATAGCTGGGGGATTTTGACCATATTGTGTCTTTATTAACTGCGTCGCTAGGACACAAGCAAAATATTATTACCGTATTTTACCTACGATGAGATTGTTAGTTGGCTGCATGTTAGAGTGATCATGTTGAAATGAAGATATATGCAATAGACAGAACATGATTATATCAAGGGGATTTTGATTATGAATCTCGTTTCTAATTTTGTCGCCTCCATCTTAGATGGAAAATTTGTCTATCTGTCTGGGTGGGAAAATTTTAATTAATGGGAAACTACAACATTCCCAGCTAAAATTATCCACTGAAACATCCGTCGGATATACCAGTCACGCAACGAAAATAGTCAATGGTTTTGTTTCAGATGATAACTTTAAAGTGCGGGCATTTTATTGTCATACCTTAATGATTGAAAATGATTTCATACAAACAGATGATTCACCGCTCGCTCGAAATTCCCCTTCCACGATACGGTTCAGAACCGTATCGTGGAAGGTGAATTTCGAGCGAGCGGAGCGAGCTTGAAAATTTTTGCAATTTCACATCGGAAAATTGCTATTTGTTTCAATATTATTGTATAGGTATATTTGTTTTTATGTCTTATGAAAATCGTTATGAAGGTAATATACTATCACCCGAGGGGGTGAAGTATTATGCATGCGAGCGAGCGGAGCGAGCTTGAAAATCTTTGCAATTTCACATCGGAAAATTGCTATTTGTTTCAATATTATTGTATAGGTATATTTGTTTTTATGTCTTATGAAAATCGTTATGAAGGTAATATACTATCACCCGAGGGGGTGAAGTATTATGCATGCGAGCGAGCGGAGCGAGCTTGAAAATCTTTGCAATTTCACATCGGAAAATTGCCATTTGTTTCAATATTATTGTATAGATATGTTTGTGTTATGTCTTATGATATGGCGTTATGAAGGTTAATAATACTGTCACCCGAGGGGGTGAAGTATTATGTATGCGAGCGAGCGGAGCGAGCTTTACAAATTTTGCAATTTCACATCGGAAAATTGCCATTTGTTTCAATATTACTGTATGGGAATATTCGGTATATGATATGGCGTAATGAAGGTAATATACTATCACCCGAGGGGGTGAAGTATTATGTATGCGAGCGAGCGGAGCGAGCTTTAACATTTTTGCAATTTCACATCGGAAAATTGCCATTTGCTTCAATATTATTGTATAGATATATTTGTGTTATGTCTTATGATATGGCGTTATGAAGGTTAATATACTATCACCCGAGGGGGTGAAGTATTATGTATGCGAGCGAGCGGAGCGAGCTTTACAATTTTTGCAATTTCACATCGGAAAATTGCCATTTGTTTCAATATTACTGTATGGGTATATTCGGTATATTATGATATGGCGTAATGAAGGTAATATACTATCACCCGAGGGGGTGAAGTATTATGTATGCGAGCGAGCGGAGGGAGCTTTAACATTTTTGCAATTTCACATCGGAAAATTGCCATTTGTTTCAATATTATTGTATGGGTATATTCGTTGTATGTCTTATGATGTGGCGTTATGAAGGGTAATATACTATCACCCGAGGGGGTGAAGTATTATGTATGCGAGCGAGCGCAGCGAGTTTTAAATTTTTTGCAATTTTAAATCGGAAAATTGCCATTTGTTTCAATATTATTGTATGGGTATATTCGTTTTAATATGTCTTATGATATGGCGTTATGAAGAGATTAACACCCGAGGTTGTGAAATATTATGTATGCGACTGAGCGGAGCGAGCTTGAAATTGTTCCCATTCTTATACCTGATAACTGCCATTTGTTACATATCTTTTTGTTTGAGAATAAAACATTTGTCGGTGCACACACTAAGAAAGAATGGGTCAATCTTGCACCTATAGTATAGGTGCACACCGTTGTCCCACCGGGAGTACCTATATAAATGCAACATTTAACTGACCTTTCGGCAAAGGTGTTGATCCTTCACCGTGTTGCATCTTGAAGGTGCAATATTGCATCTTTATATAGGATCTGTCGGTTTTTCTTATTGGCTTACTGAGATATCTCTCTGATATGAAGAACAGAAGGGAAACAATGGTGTGAGTCATAAATGCACCAAAGCAGTTTGAAGTATAAAAGAAAGTATTGACTTGACATTCATGAGAACCACAATCGTTCAAAACTATACCCATCCATAGGCCTTATGCGGAACTTTCCTCCCCCTCCCCCGCATAACACTGCTTACACAGGCCCTTTCTTTCTTTATTTCCTTTTTTTTCCCCTCCTTTTTTTCTTTCTTTTTTCTTACTTCCTTTTTTCTTTCTTTCTTTCTTCCTTCCTTTTTGCTTGCTTGTCACTCGTCAGGGGGGGAGGGGGGAGGGGGGGCAGACTGCCCCCCTGCCCCCCCCCCCCATTGGGTACGCTATTGTGTGTGTGTGTATGTGTGTATGTGTGTGTGTGTGTGTGTGTGTGTGTGTGTGTTCTCACGCCTGCATTCTTGTGGGGTCTCGTGTGGGTACAATTATATTCTTGTGGGGATTTTTTTCCTTGTGGGGAATAAATCAAGGACCCCACTAAGGAATAGCCTTAAATCGGCGTATTTAGCTTCAAAGAGTTATGTAACAAAATCTTGTGACTGTGCCCCATGAGTGATACTTGAGGATTTTTTTTTTCTAGACACACCCCTACCCTCCCATGCACTCAGAAGGTTGCCTTTTTTTGTTGCAAAGATTTTGTGGAAAAAAAACAGTTTGCAGTAGCACTCCTTCAGCCTGTAGTAGCGCAAGTACCCCACAAGTATGCCTGGGTAAGTATGTGTGTGTGTGTGTGCGTGCGTGTGCGTGCGTGCGTGCGTGCGTGCGTGCGTGCGTGCGTGCGTGAGAGCATGCCTATTTATTTGTAAGTATGTGTTTGTTAGTGTGATTGTTTGTATGCGCGCGTGCACTGTGTATGTTTGTGCATGTTTAGAAAGTCCGTAGGTGTATTCTAGTTATGGAAAAGTAATACCTTTAGTACCAGTCCCATTTGAATCGGTTATCAAACGTGCCCTTCTGCCGAACTGGGATGTTGACGTAAAAAAGAAAATTAAAAACAACGGTTTCAAACTCCTTTATATTATTACAAACATTTGTATTTAGCACGGATGATTTAAATGAGAGAAACTGAAATGTGTAACATGTAATTACTAAATGTTACAAGATATAATTCTTGTTTGGGAGGCAAGGACGTTTGAGTGGAGTGGGTTTAAAGGGGTAGTTCAGTTTTGGTGTAGAGGGCGCTTCGATGGCACGCAAATTGATTGGGGGCATACCTGATATGTATTTACATGTTCAATGGTACTCGGTGTTATTCTCAAATTGTTGGGAGGGAGGGGGCACGTGGCCCCAGTTCCTCACCCCCCCCCCCCCCCCCATATCTACGCCACTGCCTACTGTGGCAGATTCGTCGATATACACACACGTCCACAAACACAACGACGTCATCAATGGAGACAGTTTTTAATGAAAACATAACACGCAATATTATTTTGTAATTATCTGGATAATGGTTTTATTATAATATATAAGCAATCATACTTGCACAAAATAAATTACATAGAACACAGAATTTGTCTTTTAAATCGTACTCTACAAATCGCATCCCCAAAAAGATAAGAGATCCGATCATAACCTATTTTAATTTTAAACATAAGGAACCTGACCAGGGCCCCGTTGCAGAAAGAGATACAATTGATTGTAAAGTCACAAACTTGGCGCGTTTCAACCAATCAGATTCGCGCATTTCGAACGCATGATCTGACTTACAACTAATTGTAACTTACAATCAATTGTATCTCTTTCTCCAACGGGGTCCTGAAGCATATACATTAATATAAATGAAATATTATCCAAAAAAAAGGGGGTTTCTCCGGGATTCGAACCCGAGACCTACAGATAGCTAGACCGGTGCTCTACCAGCTTTCTTTTTTTTTTTTTACACAAGTGTCATTATACTATTAATACATCCGAGTTTTACATCAGACAAATCTAGATGATGAGGAAACTCTTACTCAAATTATGTCATAGCGATACATAGACCATGTATAACTATAATATTATAAATAAATGTTCAGCTACAATAGTATCAAAATATTACAATTTTACTAGATAGTGATCGAACCTGTACACAGCGTGTCCCAAAGCGAATACACAGTGCGAACATGTTGTAATTAGTTAATTTCCCATTATGTTGTTGATTCACACATAGCTAATTATAAACATTATATTAATAATATTTATAGCATAATACAGTGTGATCAACATAGTGAAGTAACAGTGTGTTAACATTGTAACACGCTGTATAAACTTTCCCGTATATAGTGATAACATCCAAACATTATAATATCATTAAAGGAATATTCACCTGCTGAGTATAACGCCACATAGTGGGTACATATTAAAGGTGCACCTGTAAAGTGTCAGATATATTGCCCAAAATGAAATTTGAGACTTCAATCCTATACCAAAGTCTTTGTAAGATAGGTCCGAATGATGTGTGAAAGTTTCATTACAAAGGAACACTGCTTTTTTCTGGTTAAAAAAGCGAAAATTTGCGCCAGCTTTTACAACTAATTACAGTATGACGTTTATGACCCTGTATAAACTCTCTTGAGCTAAATGATTATCAATGATATATATCGTCATACTAAAGGGGCATTTGATAAAATGCAACCCTATTTTATTCTTCTCTTACCATAAGCCAAACAACACGGTAGAAGAGAAATGTGGAAGCTCAAATTAATTTTTGTCGAGTTAGATACTTTACAGGTGCACCTTTATGCTAAACTGATCGTTATTACGTAACAATAGTATCATATAATAACCAATTTCGCCAAGCTAAACCACACGGTGGTTACAAACAGTAATTGTCAAACTTGACTGAATTAAAATTGTGCAATAATATCATAAGCTATATTCTTATTAATTTGTAATAACAATATTGTGATACGGCTACGATAGCAACACTGATAATACTTAAGTAACGATGAGATATACCGCGAATAATAATAATGTAATAACTTACATTCTTCCGCGTAACAATAATCGATAAGAATATAATAGTAACAATAATAAATAACATACTAAAGTAGAAATCAGGTATTCCAAGTAACATTATTTTGAATATGCACATAGTAAATGTTAACAAGTCCTAGAGCATTATAATTTTAAGCAATATAAATTAACATGAATACAGAAAATAAAGCTAAATTATCAATTCAGTTAAATTTGAGCAAAGGTTGCATTAATGTACAGAGTAAATACATGAAAATCTATATCGCATGTGCCTATTACAAACGTAAAAAGATTATTTGCATAAGCCTTATTATAAAATGAATGATTAGACTTGGAATACATAATTATTGAATACATTATTTGTTATTATGTCGGACAAACCTCTGACAAGTTTTCAGGTTACCAAGGGCAACGTTTGTTCGCATATTATTTGAACAGGCTAGCGAATCACATGGTAATAGTGATTATGGTTACAGTAAATTTAGCATGGGTAGAAACTGCTATCATTATAATTATTTGCAAATGTATTTCGATAAGATAACATAAGTAACGTTGAATAACATAATATGAATTATAAACGACTTATACAATAAAGACATTAATACATTTGATTTACGCGTGAATTATATCGAAACGGCTCATTATTTATAACATACTCATGCATATACAACGACACATGTATCCTCTGTTACCATACATAATCATTTACTTATTCCAATCGTTGTTACAAAATACTGAAGAGATCGGTACAACATGATACAATGTTTTCATAATAATATAGATATTGGAACACACTTCGAACATGAAATGTAGAATAAATACGTGAAAGACAACAAAACACTATTCATTTATGATTTATATCAAAATATTTCAATTACAAACCTAATTGTTGCTGACATGCGCACCCTACGGCCACTCCAATGGTTTCCTCCTCGTACCTGGCTAGTCCGCCGACGTAGTTGGCGCGCTTCAGAACTTGCATGTTGCTGACGATCGGTCGGCAGCGAAGGCTTGGGTCGAGCTGGTGCGTGTGCGGGTTCAGGCACCCGGCCGAGCACAGGCACTGCGCCACGGAGATAACCATCGGTATACGCTCGGGGTCGAAGCACTGGACGTACTCCCAGGGACAGACGGCGCCGTGGTTGAGCTGAGATCCGATGGCTGGAGTATCGCCGACGGGGCAGTCGGCGTTGCTGAACTGCGAGCCGTTGTAAGTCGAGTTGGAGCAGCGGGCGCGTCGCATCTCGGTCACGGGGATGTCGAAGGGATGGATGCCGAAGGCGTCGGCGTCGGGATAGAGAAGAGCTGCCCCTCCAGGGCCCGTTCCTGCAGACTCACTCAAAGGTAGGCGATTCGCAGATGTCACATATAGAAGCGTTGATAGGAGAGCTAGTCCACAGGTGATGATATAGGTGATCTTGTGAAGAAAAAAAGAAGATGGTTCAACATATTAAAACAGGTATGTAATAATCAGACTGATCATGCTAACCAATACTTGTTAAATGTATTTACCTAAACTTAGAGATATTAAAGAATTATTTTAAACTGTAAGCCCCAATACTTGTTTTGAGGAATTATTTTTGGACCTTTGAGGTCAAATTATAAATAACGCATATTGTATCAATTTGAGCTAAAATATTTTGTTATTATTATATCAATGTACCCTTGACAAATTAAAAATTCGATTTTGTTGTTACAACTCAACACTCCACTTATTATTAACGTTTATAATATCATACAACTGTACAATAAAATACATAGACGTCAGTTTGAGTATTGCGAGATAATCAACCAATTAATTAACCCCTTGCTTATATACAGGAACCTGGTGGGCTATATACAAAGTATATGGGGATTTCAGAATCTCGTAGGGTTAACGGGTCAACAATCCCGTTCCCTACGAGATTCCGAAAATCCTCACGGACTCTTCAGAATATTTTCCACAACTCACCTTCATTTTGGCAGATGGTGCTTGCAGAAACCTTCGGCAGAATAACTAAGTCTCGAAGAATGAAATTATCGTAGTTACGTTGATAATCTTCTTCTTTTTTTTGTTGCAGGTACAAATAGTGGGTGCTCGTTTGATGATGCAGACTGTAAAATGGAAGCGCAGTTGATTCGTATCTATAACAGTCACGAAAGGTGTAAATGCTAGAGACTACAATATTGTCAGATCTTGGAGCCGACTTAATTGTGGAGCTGCAACTGTACGTCTGAGATGAGCTCGATGGATTGGTGAACTGATGGTGATACCCAGTTTTAGGCCAGTATTTATACACATTTTGATTTAATTATTCCCTTCATGTAGCCAGCTGGATTAATACCTACATATTCATTTTATTAATTAATCTATTTCTGATACATTTGCCCCTAGGTGGGAGACCTTCCTAGGGGTCCACTGTCTTTGCACTTTACATAATGAAAATTGATCCCAAATCCATGTTTGGTCGTAGAAGGCTTTAATGGATGATCGATATGCTCATCCTGGTTTTTGTTAGGATGAAAAAGGTAACTTCCGACCAATTTGAAATATTAATTATCTTCCCCATACTCCCATTATCATAGCGAGATAGACAACTATCATTTGTTCCGATCAGGTATTTTATTTTGTTCAATTATCCAGTCGGTGCGCAGAAAATGAAAATGAAACTAGAATCATAACACTGAGATGGAACACAGGTACAAATATAGCTGGGGGATTTTGACCATAATGTGTCTTTATTAACTGCGTCGCTAGGACACAAGCAAAATATTATTACCGTATTTGACCTATGATGAGATTTTTAGTTGGCTGCATGTTAGTGTGATCATGTTGAAATGAAGATATATGCAATAGACGGAACATGATTATATCAAGGGGATTTTGATTATGAATCTCGTTTCTAATTTTGTCGCCTCCATCTTAAATGGAAAATTTGTCTATCTGTCTGGGTGGGAAAATTGTAATTAATGGGAAACTACAACATTCCCAGCTAAAATTATCCACTGAAACATCCGTCGGATATACCAGTCACGCAACGTAAATAGTAGGCCTAGTCAATGGTTTTGTTTCAGATGATAACTTTATACGTGCGGGCATTTTATTGTCATACCTTAATGATTGTAAATGATTTCATACAAACAGATGAACGTATCGTGGAAGGGGAATTTCGAGAAAGTTTTGTTTAAAAAAAAACCTATCATTAATACATGCTTCTTCCGCCTGTACGTCTCTGTACATGGAACCCGTGTCGAGGGGCTCATTTCCGGATGGAACCATGGACACAAAACTGACCCAGCCCAACTATGGTGAATAGAATCATTGGATCTAAATTCATCGATGTCAACAAGCTATAGAGTTACGTATAGTTCAAGGAGCGTAGCGGGGAACGCATTCACACGCTCGTTACTCATTCAACCGTGCAGGTTTATCCAGACAGAACTTGCGTGTAGAGATCAGTGGAATTTTAAAGTTGTTCCCACGGTATACGAGCGAGTTCCCGATCCCACTTTAATGGGAAATTATGGGGCACATTTCTGTATTTCCATGCATATTATATTTGTTCCCGGTGATGAAATCTTAGACATAAACAATACCAGTTTATTAAAGGACGAATGTGTTAATTATCTTGATGATGATGATGTTCGATGGCAGTCACACAGTTGGAAATAGCATAAGTGCGATTGTCAATGGGGATTTTTGAGTACGATTATCTGTAATAAGTACTAATTGTGTATACACTTACATAATCTATGGAAAATGTTTTTGCTTTTGTTGTTTGAGCTTGAGACGATCATTAAAAAATAAAACGTTGCATGATTAGTATTTTCGCTTTTATTGCTCACACACGCACACACAAACACATACATACATACACACATACACACACGCACGCACATAGGCCTATGGAACGCACAAACTCACACATCACACATAAACACACACACACAATACAACACACAGACACACACAAACACACGCACACATATACGCACACATAAACACAAACAAATGCACCAACATAATTATATACATACACAGGCACGCACGCACACGCGCACATGACACACACATGCAACCATCATACACAAACACACGTGCACGGACACGCGCACACGCACACACGCGCGCCGTAAACAAAACAAATCGTGCAAACAGATGTTAATTTGCTCTCCATTCATTGCGTCAAAAAGAAAAGGAGGTCGGAGCAATGTATAAACTCGAATTTTCTATAGAGGACTATTATCAATCAAATGTATGAAATCGAAACTTCTACATAGGTCTATTATCAATCATGATAACCATCACGTCGAGATGGGGTGGTGATTTCTTTTCAACGGGTTCAATGGCGGCGTATCGATCTGTATTCACTGGTATTCATTTGACAACCAATTATTATAGACTACCGACGTGTGACGTCACATCTAATCGTTGCTACGGGTGAAGGATTTGACAGACAAGCCGACTATAATTATGTGACCTAGCGGTTGCTAAGAAGACACATGCCCGGCTCTGACCCACTACCGAAAGTCAGAAATAAAGGTCGAGTTGATTTGAACCAGTACAACATGTCCAATGTTCTCATAAACAATGTGACGTCACTCATTCGACCCTCTTTCACCTCACATTACGTATAATATTATAACAAAACAGGATATGACTGTCATACAGCTTGTGTGTATAATTATGTATTGTAATGCATTTAATAGTTGATAGAGGCGAGAATAGTCACAGCAGTGCATTGTCAACGTCAATCAGATGGCTGTAAACAATGTCAGGCAAGCCATAATGTGTGACCCAACGGTTGCTAAGAAGGCAATCGCCCAACTCCATCCCATAACTGACTAAAATCGTCATTAAAGGGACCTAGTATTATATTGTCCAAATCAACAAATTGTTAATAGAAATCTAGAGGTTCTCTAGACTCTAGTGTTATATCCGGATTACCGATAGAAGCATGGAACATATTTTTTTCATATTTCCTTTTCATACAAAACGTATTTACGATAGAAGTGTTCAGATTGTTAACTATCCACTGGATAGTCTTAACTGTGTACAATGTCGTTGCCCTGGGGAATGGTATATCACTTTGGGTTTTTTGCTCATTACTCGGCGATAACATCAATTTAACGTAAAATGTTCGCACATTTATACTCGGATGACATTATCAAATCATTAGACTAGATGTTTTTATACCAACCATTCCTCACTTCCTGCGCATGCCGACACAGTTAATAGATCCCTTTAAGTTTGCCTTGTGTTGTCAGGGTCCGTCACTACGTTCTTACCAAATCAAAACAAACATGTGACATCACAACTTCGCAGGTCATTTACCTTGTATGTGTGCATTGCTTTTCATTAATAACTTAATTGAAAGAACCCACGAACCAATAACAGGATTATTCTGAATTACCCGACCGTGCGGTTAAAAAAAGGAGATATCATTATTTCATCATATTTCAAAAGACTTGCAAGAGAAGATACGTGCAATATTATAGCTATTCATTGTCAAGGATTGTCGCACTAAACAAGGTCAAAACCGCACAACAAAAACAGAACCAAAATATCGAGACCTCGCAGTTGCTAGGAAGGCAATCGTCAAAAACAGTTCCAACTTACTACAAGGGCCTATATTCATAAAACCCCGCTAGCTTAGTTCCATCCCAAGTGCATTTCAAACGGTACAGTTTAGTGTGCTAGAAACAGGTTTCCCTAGTCCTGAACTAGGGTTAGCTGGTTGAGCTTTAGGTACCTACTAATTTAACCCTAGTTAGCAACTTAAAGATTGCGCGTTTAATACATACCATTCAAAGTACACTTAGAACAACTATTAAGCTAGTTGGCTTTTTTATGAATATGGACCCAGAACTTTTTATCAAATAACAAGATTTTTAGAGGCATTCCTTCGTTCTAACACATTTGTGAAGTCCTACATTTGATAACGTTACAAGTTGATAAGCTTTTCTCAGAGTCGACCTCAGCTCAGCTCGGAAGTCAGTCGTCTAGTTCTAACCAACTCCCACAACTTGTATCGATTAGCAAGATTTTCCGAGCCATTACTTCGTTCTAAAACATTGTGACGTCAAAACTTCAATAACATAACAATGCATGTGAAGCTAACTTCCACAGACCTCAACCAATAGACCGCTTCTGTAATGTATGCAAATATTATGCGTAGGACGTCAGACTCCCCGTTGGCAAGCTTAACAATAGTAACTATGTCCGGCAAGCTCCGGCAAACCTAGCTTGCCGGACCTAGTTTACTATTGTTCAGCTTGCCAACGGAGAGTCTTACGTCATACGCATATTATTTGCATACATTACAGAAGCGGTCTATTGTGTCAACGATGGAGTACATGGTTTTACCAAGGTTATTAAACTGAGAGTTAAATAAACATAAAGAAGGCCTTGAGTATATTTTATCAATATTTCAGATGAGGTACCTAGGGATAGGGATTGGGGTTATGTTTAGTCAATTTCAATTTTAATTTATTCTTGCTTCCAACAAAACATTACAAATGAGTTTTAATAATTTACCAAAATAGAGATATACATATTGGAAACAAGAGGGGTTCACTAAAAAGCAGTGCTTGTACAATTGTGGACCCCTAAAACAAATTGTTAGGAATATTGTATATTTAGACCCAACACTTACTCTAGATACTTACCACATGAAACATAATACATGTACTTATTTCAAAATAATTCAGATTATTAGCTCGTTCAACAATGATCTGTGCATCCATAATTTTTAAATTGTTATATTTTAACCTGCATTTTAAATTCTCAATGTCACGTTTGTTCTTACATTCAATTGTGGAAGTAATTAACCCGAATAATTGTGTTAATATTTGACATTTAATACATACTTCAAGCTCTATAGGAGAGTGTTAATTAACAATGCTAACGAGCCATGCATTTTGACCCGGTGGTTGCTAAGCATGCAGACAGCTCAAACCCTGGCGGTTGCTAAGAAGACAATCGTTCAGCTCAAACGACCTTCCAAAAGCCCGAATCAACATGATCAAATGGCAGGGTTGTTTAAAGCCATTAACTACAGTAAGTTCTAGTAAACATATAACGTCACATGTTGGTATTGTAAACGTTAGGTTGATAATGGCATTCTCATCTTCTATTTATAAATTGCTAGTTTTCATTTTGTCAATAGACTCGAGCCAACCGATCAATAACACGGTTACACTCTATAACCTGCATGACATGAGAGGGGTGAACTATTTCAATAGACCAGTTCGTAGATAGATATGGGACCCGGATATGGGTCGTTTGACCCCTTGACCATTGAATTCTACAATCATGGGTAGGATATAAAGCTTTTACTCTGTGCAGTCATGTTCAGAGTGGCATATGGTTGTTATGGGATATCCTTTGTTACTTTCATGAGAGCAATTGATCAACCTAAGCAACAAGGAATTTCCAATCGATGTACTCAAGAATAATTACAAGTAAAGAACCGTATCCAGTCCTTTCAATTCGATGAATGCCGCATTGGGTCGATTGACCTTTGTATTGCGCATGCGCAGATTGTAACTACGAACTGGCTTATAGACTATGGTAGCCAAGTGTGACGTCACAGCTTTTCATTGCCATGAGTTATGTTTATAACGAATGCCAAGCAAGCTTGAAGTGTGTTTATTTAGCGGTTGCTAAGATGACAGTCATCCAGGTCATCCCCACTACCAACCAACTATCAAGTTCTTTCGAACCATTCCTATGGCTCCTAGATGTCGCCTCTAATCTATCTCGTAGCCTAACTGGCAGGTAACTTGCCGATTGGTCTACAGCCATGTGGTCTAGTAGAACATTATAAATTCGAGGGAATAAGATCTACAGCCATTTGGTCTAGTAGAACGTTGTAGATTCGAGGTATTAAGATTACAATTAGGGATTGTGATTAGGGTTTGGGTTATCATGTTTTGGGTTAGGGATCGACCCGGATCGTGTTTGGAGTTGGGAAAATTGCAGTTTAAAGGGAAAGATCCACTTTTGCAAACCAAAATTCAAAAGTTGCGAGGTGATTGTCTTATATGAAAGGAAATGTCATTTAATAGCATGCCTGAAAAAATTAGGGCTTGAAATCTCTTTTTCGTGGAGTTATAGACCTAAAACTGAATAAACTGAGGGACGTCGGTTAATTAGGTACATACGTATTTTCGGCCGGTGAGTAAGTTTGTACATAGATTTCACGGAGTGCCAGATCGGTATGCATGACCCCTACATGACCCGCGCTAGCTACGTGAGCGTTTACCAAGCAAAATACCCAAACATCGCTTAAACTGACTACATGTAATTATATATTCTTTCTTTTTGAGATCTTTTTTCGTGACATACGTTAACAAATGTCGGCTTTACAATACCTTTACGAGAATTAGTACTATATTGTTGTAATATTATGCTAAATCAGTTGAACTCCTTTATTGACCGATATATAGCTTAAATGTATGGGGTGTAGTGTAGGAGTAGCACCTTTGTAGTATTGTCGGTCGCACTCGGCTAGCCTGAGTGGACAGCACGCACTGGTCTCCACGCTCGCTCAACTCTCATGCATGGCTCCAAGTAGTCGCGGGCACAGCGGCGGCCACACTCTGGTACACGGTGTCGATCCACCGGCTAAACTGCATGAGGGGAGCCAGTCTCTCTGGTAGGTTTAGAGCCTGACTAAGCCAAACGCTGTGCCATTATCATCCGCTTCGTGACAAGCCAATAAAAGGTTGACATCCACAGGCACAACATCTGATGCCAACCAGTCACTGCAGCCGGGATGCTGCTCCGGTCGTCCTGACTTCGTCATGCCATCGGATCAAGCCACACCCTGGTCAAGTGTGTGGGATTGCCCCTGTGCAACGGTTCTCCAACCTCAATCCAATCACGCACTGGCACCATCATCAGCTAGCTATTGCGTCATTTACCATCAACGTGTACACCCAAGTCCTACGGCGACAGGCGAGTGGTGCATCAGCAGGTGATGCCGACACTGGGAGCTGACAATCACAGACCTGCACGTAGGCGGCTTTAGAGTGATGGCCATCCTGCTACTGATTCAGAGGGCGGAAGTGCAGGGGGGTCCTTCTACTGCGACTGACCAGCCTTATCTAGGGACAGCACTGGTCACCCCAATCCGGGGAGGGGGCAATAAAAGGCGCCCTAAACAAAGCCCGTCCTCGCTATGGCAACCGCCATATTTTGAGCTGAACAATTGTCATGTTAGCAACCGCCATGATTTGAGCTCAACAATTGCCATGTTAGCAACCGTCAGGGTTTGAGCCGAACGATTGTCTTCTTAGCAACCGCCCACCCCTGGACTATGGGCATAACCGCCAGGTTTCGAACTGAGTCTGAGCGATTACATTCTAAGCAACCGCCATACCAAAATATCTAGCTCAATTAGTTATAGGATAACCGGTCACCAGTAAAAAATACGTCCTGTATGATCCAGGTTGCAATAGTACTGACTACTGGTGACCGGTTTAATTATGACTAGGATATCAGGTATACACTTTGTCTAGATATTTGTGCAGAGAGAGTTGCATTGGTGATAAAGACAAAACAGGGCTAGTCAAATTTCACAGGTGCGACATATTATTGGTAATGTATGTCATAAGAATAAATAGAAGATGAATGGCATTATCAAACTAACGTTTTCAATACCAACATGTGACGTCACATGTTTGTTAAAACTTAGTTGTGGCTCTAAACGACCTGCTTTTTGATCATGTTGATTTGGGCTTTTGGAAGTCGGTTTGAGCTGAACGATTGTCTTCTTAGCAACCGCCATGTTGTGAGCTGAAAGGTTGGCTTCTTAGCAACCGCCAGGGTTTAAGCTGAACGATTGCCTTTTTAGCAACAGCACACCCCTGGACGGTTTATGTTCGCTTGGTCTACACTCAGTTGGTCTACAACTCATTTGGTCTACCCCAACCCTAATCATAATCCATAATTATAATCATAAGCCCCCAAATTTATAATTTTCTAGTAGACCATATGGGAGTAGACCAAATAGCTTTAGACCAATCGGCAAGCTATCCCCTGGACGATTACATTCTAAGCAACCGCCAGGCCAAAATATCTAGCTCGATTCGTCATAGTATAACCGGTCACCGTGTAATACTATGTCCTGGATGATCCAGGACGCAATTACTGGTGACCGGTTACCTTATTACTGGGATATCAATTATGCCCATGGTTTGGTCATGATGGTTTGACCACATTCAAGATCCTCCGGAGCTGCCAAGACAGTTCAATTCAATTCTTGATATCAGGAAATCGAATTCTTGATATCAAGAAATGCATTCTCGATATCAAGAAATGCATTCTTGATATCAAGAAATACTTTTCGGTATTGGTAATACTTGATATCAAGAAATAAACTGATATCAATAATTCAATTATTGATATCAAGATATAGGAATAGATGTTAAAACGGCTTGCCATAGATTTTTACCAATTCGTACTGCATTCGTGGGTCTATTCGTGGGGATTCGTGTTCAGTGTGACCACTCCTTAAGAAGACATTCATCCCCTGACCCTGACGGTTGCTAACATGGCAATTGTTGAGCTCAAATCATGGCGGTTGCTAACATGACAATTGTTCAGCTCAAAATATGGCGGTTGCTAAGAAGTCAACCGTTCAGCTCAAACCCTGGTGGTTAATTAGAAGGCAACCGTTCAGCTCAAAACATGGCGGTTGCTATTAGCTTTAGAGCCACTACTAAGTTTTAACAAACATGTGACGTCACATGTTGGTATTGAAAACGTTGGGTTAATAATGTAATTCATCTTCTATTTATAAATTGTTAGTTTTCATTTTGTCAATAGGTTCGAGCCAACCGATCAATTACACGGTTACACTCTATTACCTGCATGACATGAGAGGGGGTGAACTATTTCAATTGAATAGGGTAGCGAAGTGTGACGTCACATCTGTTCATTGTTATGAGTTATGTTTACAAGCAATGCCAAGTTAGCAAGCCAGAAATGTGTGGTTTAGCGGTTGCTAAGATGGCAGTCACCCAGGTCACCATTACTACCATGACTACGCCGGATCCTCGATCTCACCCATTGTCTGCAGTAAAGTTTATACACGAATGCCAGGCGTGCCAGGGCCCTGTTGAATACAACTTTTCCAGTTGCTGTAAGTGTCCAATTATTGTAAGTGCTATGGCAACCATGGCAACAGCCAATCAGCATGGAGCATTTTAGATGTTGCCATGGTAGTTATAATAATTGGACACTTACTGTACACCAATTGGAGAAGTTTTATGCCACAGGGCCCACAGGGCCCATGGATCTTACTATTCGTAGGGTCCAGGTTGTGACCAATGAGCTTTAATTGTGAAGCTCATTGGCATGTGACCAAGCGGTTGCCAAATGGGCAATCCTCCAGCTCCAACCCACCACCAAAAGCCAGAATCAAACGTCAAATTGTTAAAGGGGGATGAAACGCTGGAATTTTCGCTTGCTGTAACTGATAAGTGCATAATTCATGTCACTCTAGTCCTATAATATGTCCTCAAGGGTATCACTAATAAAGCAAATAATCAATGTTTTTGCAACCACTATTAACTGTTTGGACTGATCACTGGAGGCTGCCATGTTTTTCGACTGTACCACATATGAAACGTCATCCGAGCGCATTTGAGCGTGCACTAACAAAAGCGGGTTATGTAACCGCTGTTTTTTTTTTAATCTGCCGCTATGTCAGTGGTTACGTAACCCGCTTTTGTTAGTGAAAGGTCAGTGGGGAAACATGGCACTCTCCAGTGTTCCGTAAAAACAGAGTTCAGTGGTTTAAAAAATCATGGATTATTTCCATTATTAGTGACACCCAAGAGGAAATAATATACGACTAGATATGATTGGAAAATTATGCACTTTTAATTTCAGTAACAGTAAGCGAAAATGCCAGCGTTTGGCTCCCCTTTAAGAACTATAACTACAATCGGGGGGGGGGGGGGGAATGTGACGTCACACATTGGTATGAAAACCCTGGAGTTTCATATCTTGCGAATCATCACTTTATCAATAGGAAGATATCATACATCAATAACATAGTTGTATTCAACTACCTGGTTATATAATAAAGAGGGATAACATTTGAATAAATATCTAAATCAACATGCTAACGTATCAAAGAGTGATGTTTCGGTTTGTAATTACAATGGGTAACGGTTTTTATTCGCGCTTTCGGTCAATCCAAACTTTTGCGACCTAGCATGTTGCTAAGAAGGCTATTTAAATCAAGCCAAATGTGTGTGGAAAGACTGTTGCTAAGAAGGCAGTCGTCAAGCTCATAGGCACTTGAAAAAAAGCTTAAAACGAATAAGAAGTTAGATATGGGATGTCGAAATGTTTATATCTTGAAAACAGGTTGGTATAATATGTTATTCACCATGTAGTATAATATGATTATTGCCATTCATCGATATTTCCAAAGGAACGCCTCACCGATCGATATTACTTTTATAAGTGGTTATTCTAAATTACCCAACGGTGCGGTTTACAGGGATTGTATAATGGGGCAAATATTCATCAACATGTCCAAAGAGTACCGAAGTGTGATGTCACAGATATTCGTTTCAATAGGCACTGGTTCTGAGCAATATCAGACAAGCTAGTGACAATCGACCTGTAGCGATTCGCCTAAAGCCTGGTGGGTGTCCGTCAAAATTTTCGAAGCCGAGACCGAGACCACTTGTTAAGTTGTGTCCTCGGGGGCTGAGACCATTGGTTATGATGGTCGAGACCACTCAAAATGGCCTCGAGACCATTTAAAAAAAAAAAAAAAATAAATAAATTAATAAATAATAATAATGTTTTCGTCAAAGAGGGGGGGGGGGGGGGGGTTAACCCCCCAAATCCCCCTCCCCCCTGGGTACGCCTATGCATATGTTCTAGATGTTCTACTATTGCTATTCATAAACATTACAATAGGACGAACGTATCAATCGATGACATCATTTTACTAAACTATAGTGGCGTAGCGTGGTTGGACGATTTTTTATATATTTGTTTAGGGGGGGGAGGGGAGGGGACTCGAATTATCGGGGGCCCACTCTATGTATGTCTTTGTTTTGTAAAGGATTTTCCCTAGGCCTATGGAATCGAAATTAAATCACTTAATATTATGGGGGTAGAATGGAGTATTTTGAGGGGGTACATTCCTCCATACCCCTCCCCCCCCCCCCCCCCCCCCCATGCAACCCCCCAACGCCACTGCTGAACTAAACCCTCACAAAAAGTTCCGCAATTCAAGTTGAGCGTTCATATCTCTCCTTTTACTTTATTACCATTCATGAATTGTGTATCATTGGAAAGCTTGTATTCTCCCCTTTACATACGGTAATAAAGTAGTAGGAGAGATATGAACGCTCAAACTTGAATTGCGTAACTTTTTGTGAGGGGTTTATATATATACATGACAAGAAGCGATTGGGAAACCGGGCTCATACCGGGCTAGGTGAAGGGGGTATAATTATGACTCTCATGAGGGATGCAGTCTGCGTAAAAAATATGAGCACAGTGTATTGATTATTGCACAATGAAGGATGTTAGAAATATGTATTTTATATCATAGCAGTAATTTAGGGGAAACTCAAGCTTTGCGGGGGGAGAGGGACGATTTTACAGGGGGATGCCCATTAATATATGACTTTGATATAAAGTTTCAATTGTAGGTCTAACTTTTATAGGACTAGCTTTTATACGATGAATTTGATTAATGCCTAATTGTTCCTATACAGATAGACATTCCATAATAGTAATTACAAGTGTAAGGTTTATCCGGTACCATAAGTAAGGGAAAATACAAAACAAAAATCAATAGATCACTTAGGGAGGGGGGGGGGGGGCTTTAGTAAACTGGCGGGGAGATACCCCATTTTCACTATGAATATGACTTTGATACAAGTTATTTAATTTGTAGGTCAAAGTTGTTTAGGATGTGATTATAATTATACCACATTGTTCCGATATAAAGACATTCCATTATAGTTACTACAAGTGCAAGGGAAAATACCAAACAAAAATCAATAGTTCACTTGGGGGGCCCTGGTGAACTCGCGGGGGATGCCCCATTTCCAGTATGGTTATGACTTTGGTACAAAGTATTTCATTCGTATATAGGTCAAAATTGTATAGGATGAATGAGATTATAATTATACCGCATTGTTCCAAACTTCCAATAGATAGACATTCCATTATAATTACTACATGTACAAGTACACGTTCTAGCCGGCTTCCATAATTATAGTAAGGAAAATACAATAATAATCAATATCTCACCGGGGGGGGGGGGGGGGGGGGAACTGGCGGGGGATACCCCGTTTCCTGTATGAATATGACTTTGGTACAAAGTATTTCATTCGTTGGTCAAATTATATAGGATGAATGTGATTATATACCGAACTGTTCCGATATAAAGACATTCCATTTTAGTTACTACAAGTGCAAGTTTAACCTGGCACCCATTATAAGGGAAAATACAAAACAAAAATCAATATATCACTTGGGGGGGGGGGGGGGGGACTCCGCATTGAGAACTGGCGGGGATACCCCGTTTCCTGTATGAATATGACTTTGATACAAAGTATTTAATTCGTAGGTCAAATTACATAAGATGAATGTGATTATATACCAAACTGTTCCGATATAAAGACATTCCATTATAGTTACTACAAGTGCAAGTTTAACCCGGCACCCATTATAAGGGAAAATACAAAACAAAAAACAATAGATCACTTGGGGGGGGGGGGGGGGACTCCGCATTGAGAAGGTAAAAATTATTTAGGATGAATGTGATTATAGTTATACCGCATTGTTCCAAACTTCCAATAGATAGACATTCCATTATAATTACTACAACTACAAGTACACGTTCTAGCCGGCTTCCATAATTATAGTAAGGGAAAATACAAGAATAATCAATATCTCGTCGGGGGGGGGGGGGGGGGGGGGTGAACTGGCGGGGGATACCCCGTTTCCTGTATGAATATGACTTTGGTACAAAGTATTTCATTCGTTGGTCAAATTATATAGGATGAATGTGATTATATACCGAACTGTTCCGATATAAAGACATTCCATTTTAGTTACTACAAGTGCAAGTTTAACCCGGCACCCATTATAAGGGAAAATACAAAACAAAAATCAATATATCACTTGCGGGGGGGGGGGGGGGGGGACTCCGCATTGAGAACTGGCGGGGGAATGCCCCGTTTCCAGTATCAATATGACTTTGATACAAAACTATTTCATTCGGAGGTCTAACTTTTATAGGATGAATGTGATTAATACATAATTGTTCCTATACACAGAGTCATTTCATTATAGTTATTACAAGTGTACGTTCTACTCGGCTCCCATACGGTATAGTAAGGGAAAATACAAGAATAATCAATATCTCACCGGGGGGGGGGGGGGGGGGGGGTTGAGCTGGACAGGTGGGGGATACCCATTCTTGTATGACTATGCCTTTGACATGTTTGATAAGACGTGCTTCATTCGCGTGGCAAGCGTTTATAGGATGAATGTGATTAATACCTAATTGTTCCTACAAATGTACAGTCCATATAAGTTATTTTTTTAGTTTTAACCGGCTCCCATAATACATGTTATATGAAAGGTTGTACGTGTAGTAACTATAATGGAGTATTATAGTTATTACAAGTAGGTATATCACTAATAATGGAAATAATCAAGTTTATTTTGTTTACCACTGGGCAATTCCACGGTAACGGAAGGACATTCAGACACAATTTTGGAACTTCAATCAAATAATTCCAGGATCCTGCTTTTGATTTTTTATTCTAAATGGCATGTCTTTGATCCTTGTTGGGACACCTTTGATTTCCACTATTTCTAAAATTTTGACCGCATTATGTAAATTAGATATGGACACTAATGAGGCCGGTAACGGAAGGACGGCAAAATGGACATGGATTTTCAATTTTTTTAGTTATGACCCAATCTCTGTGAAGCTACTAGGTTTATCATGTTAAGTTGGCTACTAGTCAATTTCCTTGTTCCAATGTTCACAGAGTATAACACCACCTTTTAAGAAAATATTTACGTTGGTATATTAATTATGAGAAATTAATTACTCCAGTGTTCGGTAACGGAAGGACGGTAACGGAAGGACCTCTGAAAAGTCTATTGGAATTGTACAATAAAATAAATGTTGAAATTTAAAGACTATTTATGAGAAGGAAACATCTCTTTTGTGGTCTAAAATGAGTTTGTATCATAGATAGCATATGGACATCACAAGCATTTACATTTCTATTTTTTTCTTACTATATTTCATGCTCCAATGGCTCTTATTCATGGTCAATCCATGGTAACGGAAGGACACTCAGACACAAATTGTCAACTTTAAGAAAGACATTTTTAAATACTTGTGTTGCTAGAACCGTCTATTTTGATAACAATACTTCCAAAACATACAGTTTTAAGGTCCCATAATTTTTTTAATTTTTGTTATCTCCGCACATTATTGAATATGCATACAAATGAGGTCGGTAACGGAAGGACACTAAAATGGACAAGGTTTTGTTATCAAATCAGTTTTAACTAAAACACTGTGATATTAAATAATACAAAATATTTTAAGGGTACACATTTCATTCTCTGAAGGGTTAAGAAGAATTTACTTGTTCTTTGATTAAAATTTGTCCGCAGATATTTGAGTTATTTCACACAAAGCGGACCAATGTTCGGTAACGGAAGGACATAATGGACTATAATGTATGATATGACACAGTAGGGTCAATCCATGTCAAATCACCTTTAAAAAATTTAAAATTTTCATCGCAGCCCCCTTCAAATTTGCTAATATTTGGTATGTATGATATTTCAACCTTTAAAAGCGCAAATATTTAAGTTTTAGCCCAATCCGCCCAATGGTTTTGGCGCTATGGTCGATTCTTATGGGGGAGTTTTGTAAGAAATGGGCGTGGGCACCATTTTTCAAATGGCCATTGTCCATTAACCGTTGGGTCAATTTATTTTGTAAAGGTGTCATTGGACTGGGGATGTTATGTGCAATCCATTTATGCATTTGTGTTCATGCATGAGCGAGTTTGGATACGATAACCTTTGACCTTAGATTTTTACCTTCCGTTTTACCTCATGGATCAAATAATTTGAGAAATTTTTTTGCTTAAATCTTGGCTTGATATAATTTCTACAATATATGAAAGAATAGGAGATATGTTATTTCTTGCTTTTTCTACAGCCTTGTTTTTAGTTTGCAAATTTCATGTAAAATTTAATTATTTTAGACCTACACCCATGTCCAAGAATTCTATAGGGGTGTATTGTGTAAAAAAAAGACCTATTCAAAGTCATGATCAGAGCCTATTCACACCCTGGCTCACCACAGTTAAATAGACCTACTAATCCCCATACAATAGAAATCCAGACAAATGGCATCATGGTACAAGGGCCCTGTTGCAGAAAGAGATAAAATCAATTGTGAGCCAGATCAAATGTTCTAAATGCACAAATCTGATTGGTTGAAACACAGAAAATTACTAGGCTGACCACGCTACGCCACTGATAGCTGGCCATTGCAGGTATTGTCTCATTATTTTGGGTTTTCATATATGAGAGACCAATTTTTGAACATAAATTTTGTCATAATATGTAATATGAGGTACCTTGTCCATCTGTTACCATTGTATGGTAACGGAAGGACATTTTCTTTTGTTATTTATTAATTAATGAAGAAACAATGAGTAATACAATTGTTAGCAATGGGAAGGCATACTTGAACTTGCTTTGCACTGAAGATTGGTCTGCTCTCTAACAAGTATGTGAGCCACAAAATTAAAAATATTGATTTTTCGGTAACGGAAGGACATTTTCATAGGCTGAAAATAAGAAGTCATTGAAGCATAACAAATCAAATTAATCATACAAATTTACTATTTTACAAATGGTCATATCTCAGGAGTCAGAATAATGTTTTTTAGGCTTAACTGGGGAAATATAAAACAAACACAGGATCAAAACACTTTTTCACAAAAATGTCAAATTTGTGGGGTTCAATTATAATTATAAAGTTATTATAAATAAACAACTTAAATTATGTAAAACTAAAATTTTCTCATTGAATTCAAAATATATAGAATTTAAGCTTTGATTTGATACCAAATTTGTATCATAAAAATGCTTGTAAAATTTTTGGTCAAATGTCCACTTTGGCGTGGAATTGCCCCACTGTTAATTATCTGTTTTGAAAAAACAGTAGAGGCTGCCATGTTTTCGAACGGTACCATCGTCAGATGACCTTGCACTAACATAATAGGGTTATGTAACCACTGACATAGCAGCAGATTCAACAACAGCGGTTACCATGGTTACATTAACCGTTTTTTTTTTGTATTGCACATTCAAATGCGCTCAGGTGCGCTGAGATGACTTTGCATGCAGTAAATAACTGTTGGAAACATGGCAGCCTCCTGGCAGTGGGTAAAACAAAACAGTTGATATTGGTTTAACAAAACATTGATCATTTCCAATATTGGCAATACCCAATACACGACTAGAATAGCGGCAGGAATATTCCACTTATCAATAACAGCAAGCGAACCACCTAGCGTTTCTTTTCCCTTTAAGTTTCAAAAAGTCGTCAACATACATTAGCATTGTTAACAATGACAAAAAGTACTATTCCCTAACCCCCCCCCCCCCCCCCCCCCCAAAAAAAAAAAAAAAAAAGAACATTGTGTTCATATCTAATGTTTCAGTACAATGTATAATATTTTTGCCGCAGATGGGGTACTTGCAATTATTGTTAGCAAAAGGGTTAGCAAGTTTTTTGTTTTGGTTCATAGACGAAGACAAGTTTATTATGACCATCCTGATGTTGCAATGTCTGTCAACGTAATAATCAGTGTGCCATGCTCGTTAAACTGAGGTCGCTAAGTTTGAACCTCTATTTTCAAGTTAAACATAAGAAATTGTGTTATTTCTATACAAAAATGCGTTTAGCACAATTTTTACTGAATCACACAAACATCCCTATTTTTGGCAACGCCCTCTGAAAATGTACATGAATATCCCTTCAGATTTTTTTTTTTTTTTTACGTTCATGTTAAATTGAACATTTACACAACCTCCATAACTAGCTTGTTCGTTGCACGCTATAATTCACTCCACGCAGCTAGTGGCGCAGCGCGGTCGTACATATCTGGGGGAGGGGGGGGGGGGGCATGTGAATTGTTATGGGGCAGAGTCTACATGTCAGTTATTCCTTGATAACGGATACCCCCCCCCCCCCCCTTATGTTTGTATTTTGTAATGGGGGACACGTGCCCCCATACCCCTCCTTACGTGTGGTATTGTTTTTGTCGAAACAAAATTGGATGGGGCATGTGCGCCCATGTCCCCCCCCCCCCCCCCCCCCCCATCCTGGCGCTACGCCACTTACCCCACACAAACACTCAGAGAAACGTCACGGGCTGTGCACACAACTACACACAATCTGGCTGTGCTCGGGACCGTGAAATCCATAAAATAAATACTATTGAATTGTTGTTTGAAAATTGGGGGTTTCTATTCATGTTATTTTGTGCACTGTATATTGCCATTTGCAGACTCTTGTATTTACTTGTTAAGTATAACGAGTTTTGGTACAATATATTCGTATGTTGGCAGGAATATTGAAGCAATGTAATGTGATGTACCATCAACTCAACGAGTAAATATAATAATGTATATTAATGACACGTATAAAACATTATTTTGGATTCAAAGCGATTAAACTGATGTGTATGTTAGGACCCATTATAGATATTTTCTCTTGGCGGGTTTTGCCTTGTCGTATTGTACAAAGTTCTGTTTTATCACGTGATAAGAACATGACTCGCGCGAGACTTGATGCTTGTTTGTTGAAAATAATTTTGTATTTCCTCATGCACCGTGATTTAAAAATCGTGACGTTTCATCTGCCGAATATAGTCAGCTATTTAAAATGATCATTGAACCTCGACAGCAGCGAACTTGCTCTATTTGCAATGAAAAGGACCATTTCTATGTGAGAAATTTGTCAAAGCGATGTAAATGAAAATGGGTACTGCAGTGTACGATTCGTATTAGAAGTCTATACATGGTAAGTGAGATTTTTCATGTTGAAATCGTTTTCGTTTT
Source organism: Echinarachnius parma (assembly GCA_037951105.1). Classification (NCBI taxonomy): domain Eukaryota; kingdom Metazoa; phylum Echinodermata; class Echinoidea; order Clypeasteroida; family Echinarachniidae; genus Echinarachnius; species Echinarachnius parma. Next base: position 18,969 of record JBAMJV010000225.1, on the reverse strand, counting down.
ACCTTTGCACGATTGTTTCGTTAAATATGGAGTTGTTATCTCAATGGACAACTCGACACAATGTGAATGTCATTATTTTGTGAAACGTTTAACAGTTTCTTCTTCGAGCATTTCAACTTTAATACCAAGGTAAATACAATTTATAATATTGGTAACATCATTATAATTTTTTGATGTGTTTGCGTACGAACAATCATATATGTTTGTTCATGGTATTTGCATGTGTTCAATTGTATACATTATGCATGCTTCTTTTTATCACATAATTATTATGTTATGAGTGCCTATTCAGATGTACAGATTAGGTATATTACATATACCGCCAGTATCGGAATGATAATACTCATGAGGTTCATTATTTTCTCGAAAAAGATGTTTCGGATACCATTTAAAAATCCGTTTCTATACTATAGATAGAACAATAACAAACGATATAATACCACGTACTATAACATGTTATTGTATAATATATTCTATTACTGTATAGGCTCATTTAATTATATTATATTATGTACTGAATATTGTAAATCAATATTTTGTTATATCATGTTCTGAGAGAAATGAAATAACACCCCATACATGACTTGAAGTCTTATCTTATGAGTTGAATCATTGGGTACTTGCATTATCTTGGAAATCATGTAATAGGCACCCTTTCTGCATGTTCTGTTTAACTGCCATTAGTTTTAAGTTGATGAATGCACCTAAGAAATATTTTTACATATAATATGATTAATCGGTGCAAGATACACATTTTTTTTTTAGTAGTACAAGGATAAGTGTGATAATTATAATTATGTGACAGTTAATATAGAATATACATAGTAAATAATCCAGCCGCGACCGTCAGCTCTACGTTGAAGGAAACATACTTACCTTAATATAAATAATAGATATGCAGAGATTTGCAATAATGACAGTTTCTACCTTTTGTGTAATTCGCACCGTTGGATGACGAATAATGGGACTCTGGTCCCCGTTGTTAAATCGCGTTTGTCTTGCTCTCTTGAAAATGATATATATCAAGTTATACATCATTTTAAAGGGATAGTATAGTTTTGGTCAAACTGAATTACAGTATAACCAAAACCTGCACATTACATAACAAACTAATAGTTATAACTCCACCATGCTCGAAATGTATACAAAATTACAAACGACTACGTAAAAAGCCTGTTATCATTCAAAAAGAGCCGTTAATACACAAAAGAGCGCTTTCTCGAAATGCATTGTTTTTTGCTAGTTTTATTTATTGATATCCAAAAGGAAATACTAGTATATGATTATAAAGTACACGACTAAATTATATATGCAATTATCAGAAACATATAGCAAAAATGCAAGCATTTGGTTTCATTTCGCCACATTATCTAATGTTCATTACCAATGCACTGTGAACTGCAATTCCTTTTCGTTCCAATTTCGCAGGACCATCTTATTAAACCGTTCCTGACCGATACACTGTGTGCTACATACCCATTCTATTGGAATGGCATGATCTTGGAGGGATCGGACTTGGAACCTCGCCATGGCGGTTCTTTTGTCGGCCATCTTCGCCGTCTCCCTGGCCTGCGGACTAGTAGGCCGGCGCCTCGTATCGGCTGAGGAGCCAGGTAAAAGATAAAAAAATAAAAAATAATGTTTGCGATTTATATAGCGCCTAATATGATTGATAATCATCTATAAGCGCTTTACATTATTACCCCGGTCATCGGACACACACTCACAATCAATCCGCACATGACGTGCACTTTCTCCTCCCTTGAGAGCAATGCATTCTGGCAACCATATGGCGCACTTAACAGTATACAAGTACTATTGCATACACGTCCCACTCCTACCTGGTCCCCATTTATAAACGGTTTATGTTTGCTTGGTCTACACTCAGTTGGTATACACGTCATTTGGTCTACTACCTGATTCCTGAAACTTCCATTTCTCCAGCTCCAAACTCGATCCGTAACCCAAAACCTAACCCTTATACCTAATCCAAACCTATACCCTAATCCGAACCCTAACCCTAATTCCAATCCATACTCATAATCATATAAGTCCCCGAATATTGAATATCTAGTAGACCAACTGGAGGTAGACCAAAATGGTTTTAGACCTATCGGTAATCTACCTGTAAAACCCGACCAACTGGTACCAACATCCAAAATATTATTGCTTGAAATTATTTTATGTATAATTCAGCGGAATTATGTAATGATTGATTATAACCACAAGGCGAGCTCAATGGTATACTGGGTATGACGCCTGCCTCGTAATCAGGAGGTCGTGGGGTCGATCCCAACTTGAGTCCGCTTGTGATCTGGTTTCACAGTGACTCAAACATGGATTTAGTATTAGTGATTAACCTATATACGTTGGTGAAAAGCACAACTATAATCAATTATAACAAAAAAATGTATAATAATGTTGAAACTTTGTTGACATACCTATGCAAAGACTGACCTTATATTGATAAGGTGTGCATATTGTCAACGGATATGTACACTGAGTGATGTGTGCACATGAGGGAAAATGTAGTGCGATAATTGTGCTCATTCAAAAAATGTTGCTACATAGTTGAAAGTCTCCACTATAAATACAAACACTCTTATCATACGTTTATAATGTCAGATGATCTAAGATGATGTCAAAATGTAAGGGAAATTTGGAAAACCGAAACCTGCCCCGTGCTTCTATTTGTGATTTGTGAGTGAACCGCTTATGTTATAAGTAAGTTTTGTATGGATTTCGACAATGTTACTAGATCCATTTACAGTGATTACATTATTTCCCTTATGTTTACAGATGTAGGACAAAGCTCTGGTTTCAACGGTAAGTAAATATTACTTTGCATATTATACTAGAAGCTAGTATAGACAAAATATATACCAAATAATGTCTAAAAAAAACAAATCAAAATGATTTGCAATGTTGTTTCTTTATTATCATGAAGATGTTACCTGTAATACTGTATAAATGGCAGTAAATTTTATTTTCATATTTTGTTATCCTATATTGAATCTCATTTTATTAAACATGCACTATTATAGTTGATGTTTATTTTGTTTAGCATTATTTTGCATCATGTATAAAGAGGGTAAACATCAGTTGCAAAAAGAAAGAACCATAGGGAAACCTACGTGGGCTTTGTGCTTTGTACAGTGTATTTTGTTATATGTTATTTATTTATGTATTTATTTATTTATACATTTATTGTTTGCTTAATATTGATTTAATTATGTATATTTATTTATACATTTATTGTTTGCTTAATATTGATTTAATTATGTATATTTACTCATTCATTTATTAATGTATTTATATATTAATTAATATATTTATTTGTTTTTATCTATAGATGTACTTATTTATGTACAATGTATTTATGTATCTCTTTTTTTTATTTTACAGTCTATGGACCTAGTCTATGGATCGCCCTGGGATTAGCCGTAGGAATCATATTGTCTTGCTTGTGCTGCATCTTCTTTTGTTGGAGAAAGAACTCTGCCCATCCATTTGCCTATCCCAACTCGAATATGTTCAATCCAATGTACAACCAGCAACAACCAACAAATGCAGGTGCAGGGGGCAATGCGCGCCCGTTGGAGTACGCTGACCCACCGCCGTCGTATGCTGACGCGTTGAAGTACGCAATCAGCGAAGACGAAACGGAACGGCCGCCTGAATACTCTGAAACGGTTTTGTGACTGCGTGAAGAATGACTGAAGAAAGATAGATCTAGTAATAATGAAATATGAAGTTATATAAACCGAACACAAAAAGTAACTTACCCCCTAAGCAATTGCCCATAATTTCATAACCGATAATTGTTTAAAGATGTCATCTTACCACAATATTGGCACAGTTATTATGTTCGATATGTGCGAAAATCAGAGATATTCATCACGTTATGGCTGAATGAGCACAGAGAATGGCCCAATTCAAAAGTCACAAGGTATTGCGCGTGCCTGTACATTCTTGTGAATCAGCACATGTGGCGGAATACATTGATCATAGTTTATGAAACAATGCTGTTTGATATTCCATTCATTTTGGGTTGTTTATGGCACATGTGGTAAAATGCATTAATTGTAATTGTAAAACAGTGCATTTTTTAATTTTCCAATTCTCAATAATTTGTAATGATAATACTTTTGCGAATTTTGAAATATGACTATTTTGTCTGTAATGTGTGTTCACTCAACCATGGATTAATTGGTTACCTCTTATTTTTACACATTGTTTTCCTAACTACCATAGGGATATCTTGGCAAGACGAAATCTTGAAACGATTCTTGGTTATGAAATTATGGGCAATTGCTTAGGGAGTAAGTTACTTTTTGTGTTCGGTTTAGTTGTTAAACGTGTACAGATGTTATGTGCTGGAATTTTAGAACAGTTAAATGTTTGTACCTGATATATAGTTTGGAAACCTTGGACGATCAAATTAGGGACTGTTTGTAGAAGATATAAATCGATGGTGTCCTAATGGGCAAACACGGCAAACTATCCGGATCTTCTTAACAAATTATATTATAATGTTCCCCTTTTGTTTGTGTGACGGTTGCCCGTTTTGGGGCTTTGAGGACTAAACGTTATAAGATTGTTCACATAGGTATCTACTTACTTGTTAGTGTTCATAATGCGCCATTAATGTTATAAAATAAGCTTGTATGATGATTCTTCTTTAACCGATTAAAATAATAATAATTATGAATAATGATCAACTGGATAGAATGAAAACGGATGTAGACATAAATGTAGGTGGAATGAAACGGAAGGTGATAAACTAGAAACGGAATGCGGATTATTATTATCACCATTCATGGTATTTATTTTGAACAGGTATGGCAGCAAACAAGCTGAATTGCACGTGCTAAATATTGAGATAAATCAAAGCAAACAATGTAATTCATAATAAACACGAACCATGATTGTGAAATCTTAATTACATGCATATATTATATGTGGAAGTTATAATACTCTCCTGATGTACATGAACATCACTACTGCACTTGAACATTTTTACTAAACAACATGGATTCTTTAAAGGGATCTAGTAACACTGTTGACAAGTGCAAACAGTAGTGCATGGTTAATACAAATGTGTATTGGTGTGATCTGATATGTCCAGAAAGTAATGTGTGAAGATTTCACGTTAATTGGATGTTATTTGGCCGAGAAATGAGCGAAAATGAAAAGTGATATTCACTAACTCATTGCACTTATTTTGTACACGGCTTCAACGATCCCGTAGATAGTTTAAAGGGCAATGCAACACAAGAAAATAGTTTATACATCGTAATATTCCTGTTTATTATATGTAACATTACTCCGACTCAGATCTCTACTTTGGAAGAAAATGTGAAAACTCTATAGGCTTTACCACTATTTACGCGAACACTGGAGGCCGCCATTATTAGGTTTGTACGGACCTCGGTCAATGATATGCATTCATGCACTTCAATAGCTCCTATTCAAACCATTGTCTGAATATATGCGCATCTACTACAAGTATTCAGACAATGGTTTGAATAGGTGCTATTGACGTGCATTAATGCATATCTTTGACCGAGGTCCGTACAAACCTAATAATGACGGCCTCCAGTGTTCGCGTAAATAGTGGTAAAGCCGATAGAGTTTTCACATTTTTCTTCCAAAGCAGAAATCTGAGTCGGAGTAATGTTACATAATTATAATAAACAGGAATATTACAGGAGTATAAAGTAGTATTAACTCTTTTCTTGAGTTGCATTGCCCTTTAACATCCGAACACTTCAATCGTAAATATCTTTTGAACGAAATGGACATTTGAAAAACCGAAACTTGTCCCATGCTTTTAGTGTTAATATGAATACAACAAGGTATGAGAGAACCACTAGAGTTCCAAGTCAATTTTGATGATTTGGACAATGTTACTAGATCCCTTTAATCGAATTAAGAAAAGTACTTAAGTTATATGCTAAGTACACATTCATTTGAAAAGTACGTAGGTAACATTTCCCAAGTTTAAAACAAAGTTTTCACAAAGTTAAAATGAAAGAAAAATAATTATTGTATGTGTCTTATTATGGCTGACGTATTCAACAGTAGTATATGAGTAATTTTTTTATTGCGTACATGCGAGAAAAACATTTTCATTCTGTTTTTAAATTTATAAATGCACATAAATTTTGTTTAAACATCAGTAACTGTTAATTATGGGGGAAACAATGTTTGTACAAATAAAATAATAAATTACAAAGCATTTTATAAAAGCATGATTGATAATTGTATCATTGTTCTTTTCACACAAAGGTATCATATTAACACTCTTACCTATCAGTGGGGACTGAATTTTGTTATAATTGACCCACATTATTTAGTTTTCATGCAATCATGCTCGTGCTATTTTGTATAAGTTTATCATTAATGCAACTTAAAACAAAAACGCATTAATTTAGTCATTCCTTTGTTTACAATATTGAACATCTGAACTGCAATTACATTATATTTCTTATTGTTGACTGCTTTGAGAAAAGTAGTTTGTATTGCATCCTGTATTATTTTTGGTACACAATTTATGTTAATAAATTAAAGAAAATCAATTCTTAACCAGTTACAGTGTATCATTATACACGTTGCCCTTCACTCCGCGTACACCTAACCCAGTAATTCGAAATAGTGACCCCGCATCCTGGGTTTTCAATTGGTCCTCACTCAAAAACAGCTTTGACGTCGTCACGTAGAGTTCGTCGAACTCTTCCCCTCCCCAGCAGCAGCTTGTTATGACGTCAGTGGGTAGCGTGACGGTCTGGAGTAGTTCTCCTTTAATAGAAAAAATTGTATACTTGTTTAACCACTTTATTTCGCTTTGACCATTATAATAATGCTCAAAAAGAGACATACGATATAACAGTAACAATACACTCTGATTCTCAACAAATTCATTTCCGATATGATATGGCAAAACTTTCTTTTCATTTGACCCAAACATTTAAACAAAATCATTCACATCTTTGTGTATACAAAATTATCAATGATATCCAAAGCAATACGTACATCGTTAGAAAAAATACTCAAAATTAAAGTAACTAAGTAAATATATGTGATTTAAATACGGATCCACTATACTTTACAGGTCAAAATTCAAACTGTTAACTCTATTTTGTATTTACTTTTTATTACAGTAACAAGTGTCACGGGAAAACAACACTTTGTATTACGGATGTCTTTATCAGTTGTTGTTGTTTGACGCTTAGTAGGGTGCCCACATTGGATGGTAACATATCGATTTACTCTCGAACAAATACACGTGTGTCTTTCTCTGCAAAGCACTATTTTCATTGACTTTCGGTGATGGATAACCTGGGAATGTACTCGGATTTGGTGCGTAACAAATTTGGGGCCAGTCCGGGATACTCATTACGTTACAATTTGGTGGCCAGTCCGGGAAATGCATTACTTACCATTCTTTGGGTTGAATCTCTTTACCGCAGCGCCATTAAAGTGCGCAACCCATAGCATGTCTTCACTATCGATACACATCCCGTCTGGGAAGACACTAGACTCGGGAATCGAGATCACTCTCCTACGATTGCCTACAACACAAAAGAAAGCCGGATGTTAGTTATATGACTAAATTTCGGACTCTTTCGGTTTTGTCGCTAATAATGGATTTAGGTTTCCTTAGAACAAAGCATTTGAATGGAATCTATATTTCTCAGTTTGTTCCTTTAAATTAATAATTCCCTTTCATAATGAGTTGTGTTATAAGTCTATTCGTTAGCCCTTTCTCAACGAACATGTGGTTCAAATAACCGTTAACCATTTGTTTTTAAATACGTAACATAAATTGAATAATACTGTCATCATTAGAATTAGTCGTAGATTTGTTGTAGCTGTAGTCATAGTAGTAGAGATATTAGTATACTTAGTAGTAGTAGTAGTGTAGTATAAGTTATCAATATTAATTTTCCGCATAAGTGTGATCACCATTATGATTTGGTTATACATTCTTACTGATAGAACCAGTGTTGATGTCATAGTCGAAGGCGTCAACCCCAAACTGCATAGAATCGATGTAGTACATGGTCTTGTGATCTGATGTCCAAGCTAGACCGTTGGAAATATCAACCTGTAGCAATGAAAGATCAAAATTCAATATAATGATTTTAATAAAGTGTTAATTTAGTCTCCTTAACTCCTACTCTTGATAGGCTAAGCAGCATTCCAATCTAGTCATATACACTGATTTTGGGTATAACACACATTCTCCCTTGACGCCGTTCCGAGCGTTTCCGAACCCCTTCCCCCGGCATTCTCTTCGAAGACGTGCGCACGACTTGGTATGCATGACTAAAAGAACCCATGTTCTATGCAATTTTTTATAGCGCAGTGGTTCTTTTAGTCATGCATGCTAAGTCGTGGGCACGTCTTCTAGGAGAATGCCCAATGTCCTTCAAATGTGGGAAATAACCCTTACCCTCACAGACAACTTGATTGACCGGAAGAAAATTGAACGCCACACAGACGCAATTTTTGTTTGAATTCGTCGGGTGGCGCTAAACTCAATTTAAAAAGGAAACGTTCAACAAAAAAAGGGACAACTCAAGTTCGTACAAGTGAAGATTAATTAAGGAGCACAAAGGGTTAAATTGTTGTATTATTCTTCGTGATATGTATCATATCAAAGAACACATTATTATGTGAGCAAATTCTCGAGGAATGAATGGCTGTAAAGATTTTAAATCTCACATTCTGCAGGTGTGTCACAAGAGTCTTGTCTGGATGGAGACAGTATAGCGCCCCCTTCGCTGGTGTATAGCGCTCGTCTAGCCCGGTGGGTGCGTCCTCGAATCCCATTGTTCCTGGCGTATTTAAAAGTAGTAAATAGATATGAATAAAAACAAAAATGTTGAACAAACACACTTCTATTTACCTACCATACAATACGCATGATAAAAACACTCATAGGCGGAGGACAGTACGAAGTGCAACCCCGGTGGTGTCACCTAAGGTACCCACCCAAACATAATATTCTTTAACAAAAAGATAACATTTTGAGTAGTCCATTCCACTTAAAAGTTCAGAAATAGCTTTTCAGAAAAAAGGATAAAATTTGAAAAAAATCATCACTATACTACAACATGTGTTTAGGGGTCTGCGTACGAAGACTTCCTTTTGTCTAGGACGATCGCATCGTCCGTGATTGTATTGTCTCCAAACGTACGCGTGAATAGAATGGGCGCACTCGCAAATGTTTGGCGCTTACGGAACCATGAAATAATGATGGTTCCGTAAGTGGTGGTAATCAATTGCATTGTTTATGAATTACACAACCCTTTGCAAAATGTTGGTTATCTATTTGATATCACACAACAGTACCAAAACATATAATCATGTGTTGTTCTTTGCCTGGTGGTCCAAAGGTATATAGGACACATAGCCTAATCGTACCCGAGATGAAATATGACCCCCTATTAAATAGAGGCGTTTCGAGTACATGTTCAGCAAATTACAACCTCTTCATAATACAACAAGCGGAATTAAGAACTACCCCTAATGTTTGAATTTGGAATGTACATCAAACCAAAATATGAAAGTACACTGATAAAATATAATGTGTTGCCCTTCACGAAAAGGTATCCTAATTAAAACTTTCGCGAACATTTAATGAAATGTGTACCCCTTTTTTCAACTACACGAGCAAAGTCATACAATAAACACCCTTTTTTATTTCCGCGATTTTTTTTTTTTTTTTTTTTTTTCACGAACACAAGGAAAAATGTACCCCGTTTTTTCGCGGAATTGTGAACTAAATATTTATTCTACTAAATTTAACTTGTTCTATTTATCATTACCTACCGGCCCACAAGCGACCAACTGGATCACATTTGGCATCGTTGAACCTTATTTGCCGGTCATCACTCTCCAAATCGACCACCGTCTCAAAGTTACCAGTCTCCCAGTCGACGTAGCCAATGCTGAGGTCGGCATTTGCGAGGATTCGGCCGCTTTTTGTCGGCACCACAGCCCCAACCTTCTTCCCTATGGTGAACGAGCAGGAACAGAAAATGTTAATGTTGACATGTTAAAAAGATCGTGTATGAGGCACAAATTATGCTTATAAAAATGATAATGAAATAGTAATAATTACTCATAATTACAATAATAATAATAGTAACAACAATAATAATACTACTCGTTATAAATAGGAATGACATAATTATAGTCATACTTAGCTCCAGCGTACCCAGGAGGCCGAGACCGAGATCACTTGTTAAGTTGTGTCCTCGGGGGCCGAGACCATTGGTTATGATGGTCGAGACCGCTAAAAGGTGGACTCGAGACCCGTTAAAAGTGGTAAAGGGGGGTGGGGGGGGGGGGGGGGGTTGAACACCCCCCCCCCCCCCCCCCTTTGGACCAAAAACAATAATTTGTTCGTGAAAAGTGGGTGGGGTTGAACTTCCCCCCCCCCCCCCGGGTACGCTTATGCTTCTTGTCTACCCGCACTACTTCTACTAACTGAACTCCTATTGGAGCATAATTATGGCCAAAGAGCAGACATAAAGACGCACTTAAGAGTACAAGTATCCAATCGAGAAATAACCAATCCATCAGATACCTATATTAACGCTCGTCGTTGCCTTGGTAACAGGGTTGTATCTGAAGATGGAGCGTCCGACGATGTCGACAAATAGCAGGGTCTCCGTGACGTCATCCCAATGTGGCCCTTCCAAATGATAACCGGCACCCTTGTGTACGCACTCGATCTGCATGGCTGCTTTAATTTGAGGTTCTGGGGGATGTTTCACAAAGATCCTCAGTTGTACTTATAAATTATGGAAAGCCGTCAGATACTTTGATTTTGTTTGTGTGTAAAAGTTATTTTATTCAAATGGTTAGTCTGTTGTACTATCACGGAGATTGCATATTATTGATGTAAAATTAATCAAAAGTCTAAAATACTTGCATTTTTGCTTTTGGATATATTTTATTCCAAGGCTACAAATGGCTTACCATAATCGTGAAGTTCAACTTGAGTTAAATTCAACTTAGGATCTTTGTGAAACACCCAGTAATAGGGTGATAATCTTACTTTACGTCCACAATAGGAGCTTTGGGGCAGATAGCAACACAAACTATTATTATCATTTAGTGTGTGGCAACCAGATTCAAGGGGCGAGGCAAATTGGTGCAAATTGTCTGCACCCTCTCGTTAGAAAAAAAAAATGACGAAAGAAAACAGCAAAAATCATGTCCTTTTTAAAGTAAATATCACGATTTGGGACTCGTAGTTAAACAGAATATTGTATTTCTATTTCAAAGTGAAATACTGTGTCCTCGTCATGACAGGGGCGTCGATCCGTTTTTGATATTGGGGGGGCGAGATTTGAAAAATTTTCCAGAGTGACCACTGAGCTAAAAGCCCTTTTTTTTGTCATGCCCGAAAGTTGTATTATGCGCTCATTAAAAGTGGCTTGATGGCTCGAAGACCTGATTTTGGGGGGGGGGGGGCACCCACATTGTGGGGCATTAATGGGGGTCCAGGGGGCGGAGCCCCCGGAAGCTTTTAGATTTCAGACATTTGCAACTCCTATCATGGGTGTAAAAATTGTATAAAGTAGTGAACCTATACTCGTAACGTATAATTTTTAAAGGGCAAAGCGAGGAAAAGATTGAGCCTTGCATGAGATGGATCCACGTGATCCTGTATACTATAGAGCCATCGATATAGTCTAGGGCATTGGGCTTCCATGAAACTAAGCAAGAGCGTCAAAGACTTCTCAAAACTGGAGGGATGACATTGCAAGGAAGCGAAGCGACCGAGCGGGGGAGGGTGTGGGAGGGGGTGTCCCCCTCCCACAGTACGGGAGCTTTTGTATTTTTGGGCGTGAAATTGTGCGATTTGGTGCACTCCTGAGACAGAAATTTCATGTAATATGAAGTATATAAGTATGGAACCAAACTTACATAATGACAAAGGGAGGGGGACAATCTTCACTCCTTTCAAATGTGGGGGGACATGATAATATTCCAATATGATTTGCGTTCAGCGCATATGGACCGAATTGACTGAAAGATATACTTCAGAATTAAAGATGAAAGTATGATCGAACCAAACATACATAATGACAAAGGGAGGGGGACAATCTTCACCACTTTCAAATGTGGGGGGACATGATAATATTCCAATATAATTTGCGTTCAGCGCATATGGACCGAATTGACTGAAAGATATATTTCAGATTATTTTATTCTCTGTGACGGTGGGCTATCTATAGATGAGGGTTTAATTAACTTCGTTTGAGAAATTACACTGCCCAACACATGTGAGTTCCCGCAATCCAAATGAAACTTGCAATATGATAAACTGTATGCGCGCGAAGCGCGCGGCAAAAAAGAGATTTACAGTCCTTTTCAAACTAGAAAACGGCTATTTTGAAGATTAATTATTGATAAATGTGTCTTTCCCCTCTTTGGCATTATATCACTTGATTTTTTTCTTCCTCATTTTCGGAATTATTGGGGGGGCGAAATGATATGTTCGCCCCCCCAATATTTTCATTGGGGGGGCGACCGCCCCCCCCCCCCCTGCCCCCCAGGATCGACGCCCCTGCGTCATGATATGGCTCCCCTGGTGAACCATTGGAAACAATCTGAGTATCGCCATTGCTACCCCTACCCCCCCCCCCCCCCCCCCACCCCATCACACACACTTTGTTTTTGTTTTTGCACACACACACACACACACACTCACACCAAAGACGCTTAATGGAAAGACCGTCCACTGTACACTTATCCTGTACAAAGTGAATGGGCAGAGCGCGATGTACAAAATTAACACGCACTTTGATACGCAGGCTATTCATTATGACGTCACAATAACAATGTTTACTTTGTCTGACTAAAAATAACTTCAAGATGACGTGATAAAGTTTGATGAACCCAAATTTGCATATCACGCGTGAAATTTGTTTTACGCACTTGGTTACGCGTACAATAATAAAGAATAAAATAAAGACAGTGCGCGGACTGAGCGCGCGTTATCATTAAAATACGCGGGTAGCAATTGCCATTTTTTCTGTACACCGTAAGATCTTTAAAATTTAAAAATATAGTTCTCACAGCTATCATTTCAAACGTGAAAACGCTATCGACTATAATTTTTAAATATTTTTAACTAACCAAAAACAATATTGAATTAGAAAAACAATGTGTCCCCCAGGTGTACCCAACTTGGAGATAAGCTGATGTTCAATCGTCATACTAGCCACATCTACAAAGTAAATGGTCCATAAATATATGGACGATACTAGCCTGAATTTGCCGAGTTTAAGTAAGTACGTTCTGATCCTTACTTTTGTTTAAATTAATACTAACAAAGGGAACATTTGTTCCAAAAAAGCTATCGACTATAATTTTTAAATGTTTTTTCATTAATTTAAATGAACAAGATTCAGTACTGTACCCAAACCTCTGGGTGTACCCAACTTTCTCTTAAGCTCGATTTGAATCTTCATTCTGTTTGAAGGAACATCGCTGCGCGACCGCGCCGCTATCTAGTGATCTGTCTTGTAATTCTACAGTCTTTGCTCACACACACACACACGCGCGCGCGCGCGCACACACACATATACATACATGCACACAAACACCTTCCGCTACTCACAGCAAACTGGCATAAAATAATGTAGCTGGTCACTCTGTCATACTACCAACATTATGGTTATTACATAATCTAAACGACGCAAATGTTATTATAGGTTTAAGATAAATAAATCAGAGTCATATTTTATGCTCACCTCAGGAATTCGGATTGGTCCCAACTTTAGGAATTAGGCCGGATTGGTCCCTGGTTTGGTCTCGAAGATACTAAAAATTGCTCAGGCAACGAACCTAACATGAACTTTATCGTCATTCGCGTCTATCGTGTTGTATTGCGATATGTGTTAAGGAAACACATGTTCCTAGGCAAGCATAATCATCAGCTAATACAAATTATACTAATTATGTACACTGCCTTGCACCTTGTTCATGCATACACACAATACATTCAATTTGCTATGCATCGACGAGTCTAATAATTTCCCGATCGGTTCGGCACGTAACACCACTGAAATCGCTACTTGTACGTAAACTACGAATCCAAAGGTCGGACTCAGAACTGTACCAAATGACCAGGGATAATAGCGCTGTACATACGATCTATTAATGACATTACAAGGGCAGGGTGCATGGTGGGCCCTGGGGAACTAATACAGAGGAGCAGTGGCGTAGCGTGGTCGGACTGATTGGGGGGGGGGGGCACGCAAAATTATTGGGGGGGCACACCTTATGTATTTCTTTTTTTTTTTTAAATGGCCCCTTATGTTTTCTATTGTTTTTTCAAAAAAATTTGGGGGGCACAGGCCCCCCCGTGCCCCCCCCCCCCCCGTAGCTACGCCACTGCAGAGGCGTGAAGATTGAGAGGTGGGGTACAATACTTTAGTCGCTAAAGGAGACAATGGGACATCATGGATGCCGTTTGACAAGGAGAGTCAAAGAGACAGCGTATATAAACCAACAATAGGAACAGATTTTGTACACCTCTTCCATCTACTTGTATAATTCACCAGGTTTTTCTCTTAGAATGAAGAAGAAATTAAAACAGGATTTATCATATAGAAGAAAAACTGCTAAATGAATACGATATGCATGTTACAAAATACCCCCATGCCCTGAATGTATCACTTCTTTCTCAACCAAATGCAGTGACGACGCAACGGGGATTGTGGCGGACCGAAGTAATAAGTGCCCAGACACATACCTGCCCAGACATACATTGACCAAAACAATACGAGCATAACGGGATAATCTTTGCAAAGACCGATAAAGAAATACGTAAGGTATGCCACCAAATTATTCGCGAGCCCCCGAATCAATCCAACCACGCTGTGCCACTGTCCATTATGAAATTTGAGCTGTTTATCCTCACAGCTGATGCCACGCTCAGATAGAAATTTAAATAATTATGTTGATACTGTTTTATATGACAATTTCACATGAATACACTTACAGTAATGCTATAATAATAATAATAATATATATAGCATCTAGAGAGCGCCATGTACATGGGCGTCGATACTTACGTAATACCTATTCATCAGGGGGGATGAATGAATAGATCATCCCCCCCTGATGAATGGGTATCAATGACAGATCGACGCCCATGGCCATATAGGTGCCCTATTAATAGGCGCATTATTACCCTTGGTCATCAGGTATAGTTCAAACCCACACAATTAAATTGTGCACCATCTCAACTCCCAGGGGAGCATACTAGAACAAGCTACGGCCCAACGGGCACAGAAGGCTAATTAACACCCGACCAAGTACCCATGTATACTCATGGGTAGAGAGCAGCAATGTGGATTAATTGTCTTGCTGAAGAACAAACAGAGTGGGCAGGGTTCGAACTCGGGATCTCGAGATCAGAAAGCGCGCGCTCTACCGATCTTGCCACACCACGTCTAGCTATATTTGTTTGTCAACCTTGGTCAACACAAAAGTACACGTACATACTGTATAACCGCAGTTTTGTGTGGAGCACGGAGCTGCTGGATCAGGCTTTATAGTTTAGACGTAGACCCTATTGTTAAACTTATTCATCTCCTATGATAAAGCGCCGCCAACCTGCCAACGAGAGATCTGCGCCATGTGCAGTGATCTGTCCCACGGTCTTCTAATGTTTATACATATGCAACAAGGTATGAGATAACCGCTAGAGTTCCCAGTAAGTTTTTATGATTTGGATATGTTACTACATGTACATCTCTTTAACAGAATTGCATTCCTAATTATGTGTTGTTGTTGTTGTTGTTTTTTTGTTTTTTTTACTAAAAGCCATTTGGCAAGTGCAGGACTTTTTAAAATATAAATAACAAAATATTGTATTCAAATAATGACAATTCAAACCAATTTGTGTACATTAAAAGATAATAATTATGATGTATAAGTTCACATCGCCGGTGATAAAAGCATCTATAATGTATTGCTTTGTCGGTGTTTAATTCAAATCTGTAACAGCTAAAATTTACATTTTGAATACACAATGTAAATGTCTTGATAGAATGTACAAACAAGAAAGCAAACCAATTTGTAATGTATGTTGCAGTTTTTATTGGTGCACAATGATGATGGAAAAATCGCTAAGAGATTATATCTAGAATAATTATTATAATTATGGCTAAACCTGCTCTGCATAACCGAGCATCACATTTTGGGGGAAATTAAATAATTTCAAACCTGGCTTAAAGTGAAACCAGTAAAGTGTCTAACTCCACGAAAATTACTTGGATCTTCCACATTTCTCTTCTACCGTGTTGTTTGGCTTATGGTAATATAAAAATAAAATAGGGTTAGATTGTTTTAAATGCCCCTTTAGTATGACGATATCTATCATTGATAATCATTCAGCTCAAGAGCGTTAATGAACGGTCATAAACCTCATACACCATGTACACATTATACAGTAATTCGTTGTAAAAGCTGACGAAAATTGTCGCTTTTTTAACCAGGAAAGCAGTGTTCTTTTTTCAATGAAACTTTCCCACATCATTCGGACATATCTTACAATGATTTTGGTATAGGATTGTAGTCTCAAATGTAATTTGGGGCAATATCTGACACTTTACAGGTGCACCTTTAAGTTACATATCTTTCAAAACAATACACCACTCATATAATTTTAGATTAAGTATTAGTATTATATAATTTTATTTGATAAACGTACATACAATTGTGAAAAAAGCTAATCGATAGCTTTGATAACAAAATCGCCACATTATAAATGTAACCCTTACAACAAACATACGAAATAATTATGGAATGAGTGTAATACAATCATTAAGTCTTTGAAATTGGTGTTATATTTCGCCAATCAAGGTATCGTTATCCTAAACATTACACAATGCACATGAAATATAATTTGTGTTGAGCTATTCAACATGGTTAAACAAATAAGTTATTTACAAAAACGTTTCCATAGATTTTTCATACATTATTAAACACTAAGAAATAAACATGATAAAGGTTCAAATTTGCACCCTTAAGGGTGCAAAACGCTGCAAAGTGGGGTCTGCACATGCACACTTTTCTTAGCCAATACCCCAATTTGGGGTGCAGCATTGCACCCTTATAATGACAGGTACTGCTATTGCATCAGTGTTTTGCCCCCTCATTGTACCCTAATATTTTCTTAGTGGGTATGGTAAGTGGATCCATCTCGTAAGTGGATCTGTGAGGTTTTTCGCTATCTCTCGGGCAAGAACAGGACGAGAGGGGGAAAATAAAAAATCAAATCACCACTGTCGAAACGTCTTGCCATGGTTTAACGCTGTTTGTCCTCGGAAAGGATTCAGCTTTAGTTTTGATATAATTTGCAATATGTAATATCGTCAATAAAGTCTCCACTCCAGCAATATGCACCATCGCGTACAAGTAATTGGCCCCGTTGCAGGAAGAGATGCAATCGATTGTAAGTTTACAATTAATTGCAAGTCGGTAATGTTGCACATTTGAACCAATCAGATCTGCGCATTTTGTCACATGATCTGACTTTATCTGAATTAATTGCAACTTTACAATCCATTGCATCTGTTTCTGGAACGGGGCCAAAGTCATGCATGTTTGACCTATAAGGATCAACTATACATCCTTCCCTACACTAAAATGTGAAACCTCTTGAAATGCATATAGAGCTTAGTTCTGAAGGGCACTAAATCCGCTTTCCACAACAAAAAAATGGGTTGACTATAATAATCAGTACATTAACAAGCTACGTAGATATCTAGATATCAACATTTTGGTACAAATTACACACAATAAAAATAAAAATATAGAACGTTCCATTTTCATATTCCCATAGCCAAGTGTACATAGTTGGACAAAGAAACCCGCTTTTCTCCAAATTGAAAAAGGTGGATTTAGCGCCTTTTGGATACAATACAATACAATATGATATAATATGATATAACTGAGCCTTTTCATCATACAAAATGTTATAACCTGTTCAAGACTGTTCCCAACGATACCCGCCTGTGGTACGTGGAAAACTGCTTTACCAAAGTCTAAAAGTGATGAACGGGTTATGTAAAATTGTAAAATTACGACTTCTGCAACACAACAACGATAATAAATGTATTTCAAAGCTTGTATAGTTCATTCTCTACCATGCGAGTGCCGTATTGACCGTCGGGGTTAACAGTTGGTCGGGCATCCATGGATTATCCCCGTCCAGAACTGCCGAAGATCGATATGTCTTAATTTTTTTATCTAATTGGGCATACATGGATGCAACATCATCCTTTCGCTTAACCTCGGCTCGACCTTGTGGCAACAAACATGATTATAAATGTATTTCAAAGTGTGTATAGTTCATTCTCCACCATACGAGTGCCGTATTCGCCGTCGGGGTTAACCGTTGGCCGGTCGTCCATGGACGTAGCGTACAGCCCTTCATCCAGATGATCCCCGTCCAGACCTTCCATAGAGGGATCTTTCTTGCTTTTATCTACTTGGGCGTACATGGATGCGAAATCATCGCCCTCTGGTACAGGGTCTGTTGGGGTGTCTTGACCCCCACCTTGGCCCTGATTTTTAAATCCGGACAGTTCACGCTCCTGCCCCTGCTGCCGTTCCGCCCCATTCCCACCAGACTTGTCTGGTGTGGCGTAGAGCGCTGCAAAGTCATCTGCGACCCCTGCGTTTGCGTTTGCGTAAGAATTTGGGACTTGTCCCAGTTCACCGCGCCCCGCAGGCACGGCAGGAGGGTCTGGCTTGGAAACATCGGCTGCGTGTCCGTTGGCTGCAGCAGAATGTCCATTCTTGATGACCTCCATCTCCATCGCGTCGTTGTGGTATATCGCGGCGGCGTCGTAGTCGTCGGGATTGACCTCCGAATAGTTCTGCACACCCGAGGATATCGTCTGCTCGCGGTCGAAGTTGACATCG
>JBAMJV010000224.1:195000-212770 GCA_037951105.1 Echinarachnius parma | reverse complement strand
CCAGGCTAATTCAATGTTCTTGTAAATGAAACTATTTCATAAATAAACATTCAAAATGATCGACGCATGCATGCACTTTGGTGATTATTTTGTAAAAGTATAATTCTTTATCATACCAGTGAAAATCGCTTATAAAAGACATTGCATTCCAGCAATTTTTATTCAAATAATTGTTGTGGATATATGTATGTCAGCTGTGTTTTTGAATGGATTTTGCGGATAATTTAAAAAAACTTTTATGTACTTTTGGTAAAATTGAAGCAAGCTCTAAAGGGAGTGTCCGCCTTTTGCAAGCCAAATTTCAAAAGTTGCGAGGTTATTGTCTTATATGAAAGAAAATGTCATTTAACAGCTTGCCTGAAAAAATTAGACTTGAAATCTCTTTTTCGTGGAGGAGACCGCAAAATAATAAAACGACTGACACTTCGCGTTTAATTGTGCATTATACGAGTATACACCCATGCAAAATTTCGCTCACGATAGCGCCGGCGCATTCCGGGGATACCACGTTGCTGTGCGTGACCCCTACGTGACCTGCGCACATATTGTGATCGAACAACGGCGTAAGCGTATACCAAACAAAATATAACTAAGACTCACTAAACTGACTACATGTAATTGTACTATTCTTCATTTTCGAGACCTTTTCCGTAACGTCGGCTTCACGATACCTTTACAAGAATAGGTACAATATTGTTGTAATATTATGCTAAATCAGTTAAACTCATTTATTGACCGATATATAGTTCGGTGGAAAGACGCATTCGTTTTTCATTCGTAGAATCTAAATTACAGGGTAGTTCGATCTGAATTTGTTTGTGTGTGTGTTTACAATCATCCTCATCCGTCTACTGGAAACTGTTCAGACGATTTGTAAAAGGCGGACAGTCCCTTTAACACTTTACTATCCCTTTAACTTTTAATGTTTATTTTAAAAATGCTTGACTCTTTTATAATAATTATCACATAGAAACCCTGTATATAAATGCAAGCTATTATTTATTAGTATTATTACTATGCACACGCCAATCAAACATACACACACACACACACAGACTCATGTGCATACCAACACGTTTCTCAAGATCATATAAATGAAGTATACAGTACAAAAATAATGAAAACATTATTATTTTATTACCAATTTTATTGACATATTTGCCATTGGCAATATGTTTGCAGAAATCTCTCAATATAATGATAAACACATCACAATAATTTTATATCATGAAATGTACACACATTATCAACAAATTTATTTATTTTGAAAATAATGAACATTGCATATATATCTTTGGCAAATTATTAATTGTAGAAATATAACCCTAAGATTTACTAGTGATCCTAAACCACACATATACGATCACTTCTATATTGTGTAAAGAAGTGTTTAGTGGCAAATTTCATTGTGCAATTTTAGAAAGAATGCAAACTATATTTAGATACATGTATTTGGCAATAGAATTATGTTTGTAGAAAATTGTCAAAACCATTATATTACCATGGATATCTATCATTTGTGCTAATTTGATTGCAACTTTTTGGCATAATTATAATATAACAACATATAAATGATTCAAACCAAAATTTATTTCAGATCATGTGAAAACAATGTTATCATTTATATAATGAATTAACAAAATACTGCTTGTCAATAACATTCATACAAATTGTAATTTATAAACATATTACTTAAATATAATTGTTAAATTATCAGAACAAATAATTATCGTCCTTATATCACTTCTACTTTCCTTGTAGAAAATAACCCAATTATAATATTACATTTCATAGAATTTATAGAGGAACAACAATTGATGTAACTATAATTTTATACCATCTAAGATAATCACAAGCCCCTTATTTATTTAAGATAGAATGAACATTATTTCAGATCATGCAAATGCAAGTGATGAATGTACCAATAATAAATTATAATAAACTAATAATAACAAACATATCCGAAAGGAATTTAAATGTTATTGACATTTTCTGTAATTCCTTGTTATAAACTAGTCAAAGGCATTCTATTAATATCTAGCAATATCATGACACGAAAAACACAAAGGTGTATAATTTCAGATCATGTTAACAATTAATACACAACGATACCGATAAAAACCTTTTAAAGACATGCATATTCTAAATATAAGTAACATATACTGCAGTCTGTGCAAAATCCATAATTACTAGCGCACTTGCATTCTTATGGAACACACCTGGTTAAGGTTCATTAGAAAATAACATTGCATTTGCGCTATTTTGTAAGATTTTCTTGTGTAATTCATAAATCTGGAGTACATCATTTTTGCCTTAACCCTAATCCCACTGAGTTATTTTGGTCACTTGAGTCCACTGGGGGGGGGGGGGGGGGGGGGGGCCTTTTTGGCCCCCCCCTCAAATCTCGGCAATGAATGGACCGATTGACTTGAAAATTGGCACACACGTAAAACAAGTCAAGTAGAATAAGAATTTGAAAAAGAAAAAAAAAATTGGACCATTATTTTTTTTTTTATAATTAATTAAAATTTTGAATATGCAAATTTTTGACGATTTTGGGAAAAAATTGGTATTTTCATCTAAAATCAAAAGAAATTACAGGATTTCTTCAGGTTTTCTGTAAAAATACTTTCAAATGATGTTATTCATCATATCCATGTTTTTTATGGTGATAAAATATATCACTAATTTGCATAAATATGCAAATTAGTATTCCCGGATTTATCCACATTGTTTTCATTCTTATGTATTTTATTGTTTTTTTGTTGTTTTTTAAAATTTTTTTTTAGAAGAATTTATCTCTGAAGTGTATGAATTCAACTAATAACAAAGAAATAATCCAAATTATAATTAAAAGTAACAATTATAACAGATTTGGAGTTTACATGGCATCGGATATAGGAATTACATAGAAACCTGTACAAAAATTACATTTTTTTGTGACGGACGAGCAATTATCGACCTCTAAAATCAGTTCTACAGGTCCGACCGGGGTGAATTATATATCAAAACATGCGGGAGACTTGAGAGAAAATAGTCATGAAGTTTGAACGTGAAATTCCAAGCGGTCTAGATGCACGTCGAAAAAAACGACAGGGGGGGGCCAAAAAGGCCCCCCCCCCCCCCCCCAGTGGGATTAGGGTTAACATATTTGGGATAGCTACATGTTTTTCCACAAAACATACTATTCATGTCCATTGGCATAGATCACCATATCCCAATTTCCTGTAAAAAATAAATGATGTACAAAAAAGAATTTCCAACATACATGTAATTACTTAAATGCTTATCGCGATATCCTATAAACATTTAAAAAAAAGAAAATAAATAAAGTACAATAAAGAAATTGTTTAATTTTGAATTGATTTGCAACTAAAGAAAGTAGAACTGTCTTGATACAGTCACTAAGCGTCAGCTTCCAACTGAATCTTGGGATCTATAGAGTATGACGTTGTCGTATAAACAACGTCTTCGTACAAACCACATTGCCAACATACACAAACAGAACTACAACAATACATTATGTATGAAAAATGAAGTAAGAAATCATATCAATTTTTAACTGATTTGCAACTAATTAAATAGGATGGCCGGTCTTGACATAGTAACTAAGCGTCCGTTTCCAAATTAACCTTGGGGTCTCTACGGTCTGACGTCGTATAGACCACGTTTTCGAAGCCCGCTTGCGATGAGGGAAATGGGTCGGTGGTCTTGGACGTGACGTTTGCTGACTGTGAACTTCGACTCTTGACAAACCAGGCAATCGCGAGCATGACAGCCAAGATTATGATAATGCTTGCGATTGTGATCCCGATGATTGCCCCTGTAGGAAGACCTGCATATGAGATTGAAAGGTTATTTTACTTCACATCTACCCCCAAAATAAAAAGCAACATTATTGATAATCTAGAGAAATACAAAATATATCCATGGAAATGACCATGAGGTCTTAAATACTTATCCCTGAAAAATTGCATGATTTTGCCTGAATATGATATTTTGACTAAATATGGTAAAGAATCGAGTGAAATCAAGTAAATGCAACAATATCCAACAATAATGTGAAACTGTAAAGTAGAAGTTCAGCATTGATCATTGTAATAGCTAAGGCTTTCATATCGATCCATGTTGTTGAAATCAACCCATTGCCATGATCCCCCCCCCCACCATCTGCTTACACAACTAAACGGGGATTCATTGTATAAAAAAGCAATCATGGATATTGAAAACAGTGACATTATAATGACATTAATATGAGGATGATGTATTAAAGTTAAAGGGGGATAATGATGTAGATATACGGACAATGAGAAGAAATCAGTATATATAACTAATGGCAATATACCAATACTTACCACCTGTCACTGGATTACTATCTGTGCCGTTTTGATCTAGACATAAAAGTAGGAAAAAAGTAATTAATCAATCAAAATTGTATTTATTCTTAATTTCATGAACACTAAATAGGACATTAAACATAGTCATGCCCATAATCTATCTTCATTATTTTATTCTTTAATTTGTAGAATCTTATTACAACATAAATAATAATATGTATCCAAGTTAAGATGACTGCATAAATGCATATATATCATGTTTGAATAATTTGCAGCAGTGATCATTATCATCACAATTACTATATTATGCTAAGTACAATTCCAAACAGATTTTTTCTTTCAAGCTTGTATGAACTCATTTCAAAAGGGATTTTGACACTCCACACTTTTGGTAATTCATATATGTAGAAAGAAATCTTTGTTATTATAATAACTATATTTTGCTACAACCATTCCTAACGAATACTTAATTCAATCATGTAGACACTCATATTAAAAGGTATCTGATAATTGACAAAAGGGCTATATGCACATTTTAAAGAAAGATCACTAACAAGAGAAGTTAGATCTTGATGAGTTCAAACCTGCCTGTGGGCAGACGACTAGAAGAAAAAACACAAGAAACATACATTTGGCGATCTTGCAGACGTACGAGGCACCCTCATAGCAGTCCATGTCATTCCAGGCACCGAAATCACCAGTGTACATCTCCACACAAAGCTCATCGGTCCCTCTCCACACATTCGTCGGCTCTCCATTACTCCACTCCACATAGTCGACAGGTGTCCCGTCCGTCCATTCAAATCCACCTAGCAAAAAAGAAGAGATTATAACACATTAATAAACTTATTTTTGTTATGATATTGGATGTATACATCCCCACTTAATCTTGTTCTGTGTAATCCATACAGTGATTGACTGTGCACCTCCAATCATAATTATGTTGGCTCTCTGTTACTCTACTCCATACAATCTCCAGTTGTCTTGTCCTTTCATTCAAACCCAACTAGCAAAAAAAAAGAGATTATAGTATGTTTCCAAATTATTATTACATTTATTTTGAATGTATATGTCCCACGCTATCCCACTTTCTTTATGTCGTTCTGTGTAGATATCAAGACAGTTATTGACTGTGCCTCGCCAATCATATGTCGGCTCTCTGTTACTCTACTCTACATGGTCGACAGGTGTCTCATCTGTCCATTCAAATCCACCAAGCAAAAACGGATTATCATATCTAATCATTTTATTTAATCTATTATAATTTAGTAGAACAAGCAAAAACGGATTATCATATCTAATCATTTTATTTAATCTATTATAATTTAGTAGAACAAATGAAATCTTATATTATGTCATGCACTCATTTTCACTGACTTCGCATATCCATATATCTTTCTCTCTTTCCTTTTAAAAATTTGTTATATTGTTCTTTATCCAGAGAGTTGTTGTCTGAGCCTCGCCAGTTGCTCTCCATTACATCAGTAATCATGGTGTCTCAAACTGTCCATTCAAATTTGTCCATTCTGAGCCACCTAGACAAAATTATAATATATTATCAACTTTATTTTTCCTTCATTTTGCAAGTACATCTTGTTCATGAACATCTTGTCCTACCCATGATCACCTATTAAAAAAAAAACATAATCACGAGACTATGACTCCCTTTTATTAAAGCACCACATGTGTGTGTCACAAAGATTATAAGTTGAAACTCTAAGTTGGACCTAACTATAATGGAAAGCCATCTGTAGCCTTGGAATACAATAATTAAAATTAAAAAAACAATAATTGTTATACTTTTCATGAATTTTGCATGAAATGAAATGACATGAAATCTCCATGATAACAGAAAATATTAATGATTTGAATCAACATTTCATGCCTTTGAAAGAGGACTTATAAAAAAACAATTCATAGAAACTAATGGCTTTCCATATTTTTAAAGTCCACCTTAGAGATAAGCTCAACTTGTGAAACACCCTCCAGTTGTTTCACATCTTCATGAGATGACAAAAATGCTTTCTTTAAAAAAAGAGCTCAATCGATTCAAAGTCTTAATGCAAGTTTCATGGACTTACAAGGCAGGGCGTTTAGGGCTACAGCTTACTTATCATATTACAATATAAATATATTAAACAATACTATGTGAAGAGTAAACATAACACTTAACCCCTTGACTATGGGAACCGGGTGGGATATGTACAAAGTATATGGGGATTTAAAAAAACTTGAATGGAACGGGTTAATATAGTCCTGCAATGGTTCAGTTCTCTAGGTATTTTCTCTATTATGCATCACCTACCAATAATTTATAAAAATTCAATAGAACCAACAAAAAAAGGGTAATGCAATACCTGTGGCAGATCGTGTGAGACCAAGCCACACAGATTGGCGGCCCTGCTTGCCATAGATCATCTGACGCACAAACTCATTCTCGTCCTTGCTGTGAATGCTCGCGAGATCGCCCCCTTTAAATAATGTCTGGCAGTCCCGTCCCGCAGAGAACCACTCAACAAAGAGGACATCCTCTGGCACGTAGTAGCAGGATGCACCCCATGGCGAAGTGCCTGGGGGGCAGGTGCCTTTGACTTGTTCTGGTGGTGGTGGCGGTTTGGCTGTAAAATAAGAAAAACATTTTAATTATGTTCATATATGTATGTCCTCCTGGATCAGTAAGCACCTTGCACCACTCCCGGCATTCTGACTACCAATAATTGCTCTTTAACTAGAGTCATTTGACTTTCTAAAGTTATTTTCTTGCTAAATGAGTACATATGTATTTATTTTTGGGCAACCCCTATTAACCCTAACCAGGCCGGGGGGGGGGGGGGGGGGGGGGGGTGGAATCCACCCCCCCCCTCGACTTTTCGCGCGATAATTCCGCAACGCGCGCAGGTATTGCCGCGCGACTTCATGAGTTTTTTCATTGAAGTCTTGCGCAACTTTTGAGACCAAATTTGCGACGACCGGGTATACGGTTCTAAAGTCACGTGACCTTTTGTAAGTGAGCGTCGGCCCGAAAATCGCCAAATTTTGTGATTTGTGTACAAATCCTATGGAAATTATTTTTTTCCTATAATAGACAAAGCCTTCATTATTTTTCATTCTAATCACTGCAGTCATTTAATTTTGGGCTAAAAGTTGTTGAATAATGGTTAATAATTTATTCCATCAAAAAAAATAATAAAAAACAAAAGTAAAAAAACAAAGAAATACGTAAGAAATTCAAAAAACAAAGAAATACATAAGGAATTGTTTGGCTGTCGCAATTTTTAATGTTGAAAACCTGATAATTAGGTCATAAAGAATATTCATGCACAAAATTAGCATATTCTGAGCCATATTTAGTGATTTATTGACAAAAAGGGGATTTTTGCATAAATTTGCATAATTAATTCGAAATTGATTTTTTTTTTTTTTTTTTTTTTTTTCCAAAAAACTAACAATGCAATCTTGTAGATTATGTCGCAATCTATCTGTGTGCCAAATTTTGTGGCGGCCGAGATCTCGGGGGGGGGGGGGGGGGGGGTGGAATCCACCCCCCCCCCCCCCGGCTATAGCATAGCCAAAATAACCCGGCCTGGTTAGGGTTAAGTTGGCTGGCAAGATTTTCTTTTTAGAGACCTCTGACTTGGCTGTCAAGGAAATTTCATTATGAAACCACATGAAGTGGTTTGGAAAATGGTAGCTCCTTGTCTGAAAGCCCAATATATGATTTTAGGCATGCAGGGTTAATTATGAGCACCACGCACCTTTCCCTCGTCATCATCCTGACTACTGATAATGATTTTTGAACGAAAGTGAGTCAACTTGTTTTTCTACATAAATTTCTTGTTAAATGTGAATGGAATTGTTCAATATGTAATATACATGCCTAGAGATGATGATTAATCATGCTAGGGTTAGTATAAATCAAGTATAATATTAACATACTCACATGAAGTTGTTCGGCAAATTGTAGCTCTGGTCTGAGAGCATGATATATCATTCCATGAGGGGTCATCAGTGAGCACCACGCACCCCTCCCCAAGGATCTGGCTCGGTTCATTCTCACCCCATTTACTGACGTGCACCGGCCAACCATCAATCCATGTGTACTCTCCATCCTGACAATAGAGATTAAAAAAGGCTGTGTTTAAACTGGAAATAATGCTGATAGCGATTACAGTTCATCTTGTAGTAAATGATTTATTGAAATTATAATCATTATTTTCACATAATCAAATTTGTATTGCTATCAAGTGACAAAGGTCAATCTATGTGTAATCTCTATTCTGACCAATTGGAAAAGTATATTGGAAAACTGTATATAATGACCACCTAAGGAAAAATAGGAAGGTGGCCACTGTAGGCAGGTGACCTCTATAGACATATTCAATAACACTGTTTTCTCTGCAGGAGATATTACTTTTGTGGCAACTATACATGTGGGCAGGTTGTCTGCTTTAAACATAAATGAAAACTCACATCATTGCTGCTCATGCCGATCCAGGCCTCTGAGACTCCGCTTGAAAAGAGGAGATACTCCACGAATGCTTCGTAGTAGGCGTTGGTCAAGCTGGCCAGGTTACCACCCAGTGACACGCAGTAATCCTGCGCTGCGATGAACGTGCGTGGAATTGTGTCCACCTTGATTGAGAAACATTTAACAGCAAAATAATACAAACTTAATTTTGTACCCAATGTCTGTTCGGTTATTTTTTTTAATGAATTTAATAGCAAAATAACACAAGTGAATATTTTAATCAATGTCTGTTTATTTAATGAGAAGAGAAGAAGAGATACTCCACAAATGCTTGGTAGTAAGCATTGGGCAACACGCTGTGATACACAGTAGTCCCGTGAAACAATGAAGGTGCGTGGAGTGGTGTTCACTTGAATTTTAATAAATTAAGCAGCAAAATAATACATCTTAATTTGTTACGCATTATCTGTTTGTTTTATTTTGCTTATCTGTTTTATTTTTTCTCCACAAAAGCTTTGTAGCAGTAGCAAAATCATTAAGCAAATTTGCCAGGTATATACCCCCCCCCCATGGTCAATTTTGCAGTTATTATCCTGTGCAGTGCTTAAATTCGTTGGGTTTTGTTCATTTGAAATACAATTTAATTCTCCCTGATTAGATTGATCTGATTATGAAATCGGTAAATCAAATGTCAATGTTATATTAAATTTAATTCTCATTCATTATTTTGAACATTTTAGTGTCAGCAAGAACAACAAATATAGTATGCATATTATCAACAGTAAAACGATCATCGGTAAAATGTAAATTTACGCAATCTTGTATTTTAGATGCACTACTTCAGAAAATATGTAATTAAAGATTCATATAAAATAAATTAAACGTACAGAGCAAAGAAATTAATCCACTAAATACATAAATAGGCTACACATTCATATTCATATACAAATTATAAATTGATTAAAAGTGAAATAACATTCCTAGAACTTAAAGGGGACCACCAGGCAAATGACAACACATTATTATATGTTTTGGTACCATTTTGTGATATCAAATAGATACCCAACATTTTGCAAAGGGTTGTGTAATTCATAAACAAAGCAATTAATTTCCACCACTTACGGAACCACGGCTATCTCGTGGTTCCGCACGGGCCAGGCATTTGCGAGTGCGCCAATGCAATTCACGCGTACGTCAATAGAATCCCGGATGATTCGTTCGCTCTGCATAGAGCGCCGCTGGCTCTGCTCGCATAATAGTCTGCGCATTCAGACTGCATGACCGCATGGCTGAGAATGGTGATGCGTTTTCCAATTATATATTTTTTTCTGAAAACATATTTTTGTGAACTTATTGAAGGAATGGAATACTAAAGATGTTACCTTTCTATAAAAAGATTATTATTTTTGGGTGGTGGTACCCTTTAAAAGGGAATTTAGATATAATTGAAAGAGTTAATGTGCATGTATACCTTGAAGCAGGAGTCCCCATAGCGATAGAAGGAGGTGTCCTTGCAGTATGTGTCGGATGGTGGATTGTCAGGTATATCCGGAACTGGGTAAGAAAATATAAATGAAGGGTATGAGTGCAAAAACTGATAAAACCATCTTTACCTATTCAAGATAATTAGGATTAAACCTGCTGGAAAAAAAGTGTGATACTATTATCACATCTTCAAATATCTTGATATGTACTGAGTGTTAGCTATCATTCAAATGACAATAATTTGTGTTGTATGATGGTACCTTATTCTTGTAAATGACAACATGGCGTATATTTAATTAATTAATTTATTATTATTATACACTATTGACTGCTATGAGGGACATATTGAAAAATAGACCCGAGGTGATCTCAAAACCATAATATGACCCGAGGCGCTTGCGCCGAGGGTCATATCATGGTTTTGAGATCACCGAGGGCCTGTATTTTTCAATATGCCCCGAATGATAAAGCAGTCAATAATTGTTTTATATACCGAACAAACCTATAATCTGATTGATTCATTTAATCATCACACAAATAAATTATTTCAATTAAATTAAAGTATAATATAAAGGAAAACAAACAATTGATCATGGCATCATCACTTACTATGTTCTGTTTGTGACACTGACCCCTTTTGCGTAATAGTCCTAGCGCAGAGCACGTATTGCACTACCTTTCCATTCATGGTTACGCGCATTAACAACTATTGCGCGCCCAAATGCAAAACGCGCGCATCAAAGTGAATAATTAACCTGATTTACATACACACGTATAATTGAATGGGGAAATACATAACACATACACACGGTGCAGTGCAGTGCACCGCTGCAATTTAATTGTCGAATGACGATTAACTGTTGCGGCCACTGAAGAACAACGATGCAAATTGTGCCCCATTTTCAGAATTTTTAAATTTGAATACCTCCATGTTATTCATGAAATGCATCTCTAGAATATTCTTCAGAACTTATTGATATTCACGGGTAAAAATATTCTGTATTTCTTTTTAAATTACTCTTTGGGAAAGCTGGTCGAGCATCTATCGCAAGCTAAAACATGATATCCGCTCGCTGAGAAGTTTTTATAACACGCATCTCTACCTGAGCGGGCAAAAAATCAATATGATCTTGCTTTGTTTGTTTTGTTTTTAATTATTTTCATTGTTTGCTGAGTGGGCAAAAAATCAATATGATTTGCTTTGTTTGTTTTGTTTTTAATTATTTTCATTGTTTGCTGAGCGGGAAAAAAATCATATGATTTGCTTTGTTTGTTTTTATTTATTTAGTTTGTTTTCTGAGCGGGCATATTGAAAAAGAGGACCGCTTGTTTAACCAATCAGATTGCAGGATTCTCTATGCGAGGTATATAATATATTTTTATTTTAATTTTATTTTTTTGGAGGGGGGGGGGGGCGTATAAACCTCTGAGAAGCTAAAGTTCTTCCCATGCCATTATTATGCACACATGTAGGCTATAGGACCTCTCAAGTCAGTTTCCGCAGCCTGAGGCCACATGTATACTATAAGAAGTGGAATTAGCTACAGAAGGGGGCAAGTCCACTATTAAAACAATACACATATATTCACAGTATTATAAAATAAAATAAATAAAAACCTAAATGCATTTCCTATTTAATATTGCCCAATTATTTTGATTGAAGAAACGAACAGGAGAAAACTCATCTATAAGAGTTCTTTTATCATTAAACTCAAACCACAGGATTCAGAAAATTAATAATATTAGCATGCACATGAAGTGTACTTTTCATTAGGAGCTTTTTAGTCTAGTAAATATACCAAAGCACAGCTAATTTACATACCTAGGTCCTTCTCACACAGATAAGCGATGGGGTCATTACAATTGATGACATGCCACATTCCAGCGTACCAAGCCTCATTGTTCACCAGTTCAACGCAGTCAATAGGTGGCTGAAATATGAAAAACATTTGAATTTGTATTTCATGTCATCATGTTAAATAGTACCATTATGTGAATCATCATCACCATCTGATTATCATCATCACCAGCAGCAGCAGCTGCACCAACAACATCATCATCCTGATTTCAGACAATCCATTTGTTTTCAATTTTGACTCATTATTATTCTGTACTCCAATTCTGCTAAACGTGCTATTTGTTTTAATTAAACGACTCTGGTAGATCCAGTATCATGATTGTTTTATCATTTCACGTAACCATTCATTAATTTTTAACCAACATGCATAACCGTGCCATTATTACTTTTGTTGCGCACATTCAGCACTGTTGTGCGCCTCATGCGTTGCGCAATCTGACAAAACCTCGCATGCGTTGCAATTACACAACGCACTCTAGACCGTGTAGTCTTTGTATAATAATTTTGATATGATTCTTTGTCTTTGAATTTTGAGTAGGCCTTCCCCATAACTTCAATACAGTTATGCAATCACTATCAATGACTACTCAACATCCACTCAAATTAACCAAGTCCATGACAACCTAAATATTAAGTGCATTGCACTTTACAAATTCAGTTTAGTGAACCTGCATGTATTTGATTTGGGGAACACCTATTGAGGGGACAAAATATGAGCCAACAATTAACAGAAAAACTCTCTAAAAAAAAAATACTAAACAGTAAATTGGTTTTTACCTGATATTTCCAAAAGAGGTGATCAAAAAGAGAATACTGGCCTCTGCCTGTCACTTTCCTTGCCTGAGATTTGATGAGGTTTCTATACATCTAATTGCTTCTTACATTTTGGGAACCTTTGTATTCCACCTTAACCTGTTTGAGACTATTTTATTTTGTTATATTTTGCATTTTCATATAGCCCATGCATTTAAGGTCCAGACCTGAGGGTGTTGCATTAAGAGTTGCTATCAATTGCAAAGTTGTGATTAAATTCAAATCAGAAATTATGCGCATTGGCAATCAGATTAGCGCATTAAGGTACATATTCTGACTTTTGATTGACCCCAACTATTTATGCAACATCCCCCAGAAGGGACTAACTATTCCTAAACAGCATAACTTACTGCACCGGGACGAGTGATGATCCCCCCTGGTTCCCCAGGATACCAGTTTGTGTATGTCGTGTGCTTGCCATCCGTCCAGTGGAAAGATCTAATAGTTGTGAGATCCGACAAGCCAATCCAAACGTCCCCAGTCATGTCGATTAGCATGGATGTAATGAGTGCTTTAAAGAAGAATAGTGAATGCATAAATGGACAGATCTATGAATGTGTTTGGTTAACATTTATGTTTTGCAATATAATTTAACGGGATATAGTACAGATTTGGTCCAACTGAATTCTAGTATTACTAAAACCTGCATCATAACATTAATTAACATTAATAGGTATAACTCCACCATGCTCGAAAGGTAGATAAAATTGCAAAAGATATATTGGCAATGCAAATATATTGGCAATGAAAGAGTTAAAGACTTACCTTGCACCTGCTTGCTGTGGATACCAGCCAGATTGCCCCCCTCCCTCTGACATACAGACCTGGAAACATTCCATGCATACCGGTCCTGCTCTTCATAACCTCCCATTCTGTAACACCTGTCAAACAAACAATAAATACATATCAAAATGTATGAAGGGATGGATGGATGGATGGATGGATGGATGGATGGATGGATGGATGGATGGATGAATGAATGAATGAATGAATGAATGAATGAATGAATGAATGAATGAATGAATGAATGAATGAATGAATGAACCCATCCATCAATCAATCAAATGATACTTCACTATGAAATTAATTGTAAAGTGCATATAACCCCATTCTGTTAGACTCAGTAATTAATTAATAAATAAATCAGTCCATTCATTTAATACTCCTCTAGCAAAACTATTGATTTCTAATTAATGGCTACAACTCATATCATCCATATATATTTAAAAAGATCAACCAATAAAAAAACATTAAAAATACACATTTCTTGGAATACTAGATACTCTCAGCAGCTAAGGTTGCCAAACATAAGTAAATTGTCTCTATATTATATGAATAACCGTTTCACACCTGTTGAAGTATTTGAAGTATCCATTGTCACAGCCGCCGACCGGTGTCTGGGTTGGAGCGCTAGTGATCGGTGTGATGTTATCTTCAATTCGCTTGCAGATGTAGGGGTATCTTGACCCACATGCTTGATCATTCCATTTCCCTACATTATCTTGGTTCCCTTTATGGCAGAAAGCAATGAGAGTTAGTTGGGTGGATGTAGTCAGTGGAAGAATCAATCACAAAGAAAGAAAAAAAAGCAAATAATAATCATAACAAAAGTGGCGTCTAAGAATAGATGTGAAACACCATGCAGGAGTGGTCGAGAAGGAGGTACAACAAGAAAGATTTGCATTAGATAATCAGAAGCAACAAAGGGAATTATTGAGAAGCTGAATCAGCTCTTGGATGTAGACAGGGTCCAAGCCATGTCATGGAGAGCACCAGGCACGTAGCCAGGATTTTTCACAGGGGGGTGCTTAATTTACAAAAATGGGACCGATACCAATATGTTCGCACCGAGACCGCCTGCCAACAATTTTCTAGACCGCGGCAATTGGTTGAAAGTGCTCTCAGTGGGGGAGGGGGTGGGGGGGGGGGGGGGGGGGGGTGTCCGTCGGCAAATTTTTCTCGGCCGAGACCACCTCCCAAATTTTTTTGAGACCGAGACAATTCGTTGAAAGCCCTCTAAGTGGGGGGTATGTCGTCAACTTTTTTTCGACCATTTCGACCATTTCATTTGTTAAGATGGTTAAGACCGATAAAAAGTGGACTCGAGACCGTTGAAAAGTGGACCTTTCTGAATTTGGGGGGGGGGGGGGGGGGTGCGTACGCACCCAACACCCCCCCCCCCCCCTCCCCCCTGGCTACGGGCCTGAGCACATATACAACAAGAGATGAGATCTTGAAGAGAATTCCGTTCAATCTGTCTCTAAAGGAATAGGATTAATGGTGCTCTTAAATTTGTATTACAATTGGGTTACCTAGCTAGCTCCCACACCAAGACTTACTAAAAGGAAAGAACAATTAGGACAATAATTCAGGAATTAATTTTATTAATAACCAATACAATTACTAAAACTCATTAACCCCTACTGCAATTCTTAATGATTTCTACATTCAATTTGTTGTCTTACATTAGAATAGTACAAGTTCTATGCAGTACATGTGTATACATTTCTAGTACAAGTTTTTTTTTAAAAGTTGGTTTTATTGTTTCAATACTATACATTTAATGTATTATATTATTCTTGTATTGTATTATTCTTAGTAAAACTAGCTTTGATGCCCTCATGGTAATTACAAGTTTTCTTATCTCGCCAAATTATAACATGAGGGGGGGGGGGGGATCAGAAAATAATTTACCTGGAAAGGTATATATCTCTGCACACATTTCTTCCCCATCATAGTGATTTGGTTCCCCTTCATCCCAGTTTGCATACAAGAATGGGTAACCATCAGACCAACTGCAAGGAACAAACAAGAATATTACACTGAAATTTTCTGGAAGTGAAAATAATAATAATAATGATAATAATAATAGACAAGCATTTATATTGCACCATCAATCTAGAAATTCTCTTCCGAGGTGCATCATACTGTACAGTATATATTACCCTGGCTCTAACCGAGCTGCCTTGCAGGCGCATCAGGCATTTCAAGGAATAAATTCCTGCCAGCTAGGTACCCATTTACTACACCTGGGTTGAGAGCAGCAATTGTGGATAAAGTGTCTTGCTGAAGGACACACGTGCCTCGGTTGGGAATCAAACCCACGACCCTCGTATTGAAAGACAAAGGCCCGAACCAATATACCACGACACTCCCATAAAATCATATACTGTACATCAAACTTTTTTCCTTTTGTGTTGTTGTTTTTCCATGAAATACAAAATTAACAGCAAGCATTTATGAATCATTTTAAGATAACTTTTTGTGAACAGTGGAGGTCAAAATTTCCATTAAAGTAAAAATATTCCATGATATATCCATGGATGCTTAACGGTATAAATTCAAAATACATATAATTTAAATTTATGAACAATTCTGGATCAAGGTATATTCTTGTCCTTTTTTTGGATAAGGATTTCAAGATGAGCAAATTCACAGATAAATCAAATAAGAATGAGTAATTACCTATAAGCTCCATTAGCAGAGTATTGGCGAAGTCCAATCCAGTAATCCTTAGTAACACGAGGTGCCTAGTGAGTGAGACAAAAATCATATTAATGAGTATAATAATAATAATCAACTTTATAGGTTTACTACAAACCCTGATCTTGGTATTTCCTAATTTCATTAAAGGGATAGTACAGTTCTGACGGTTCAAAAATATAGTGTAGGAATTTAATAAGCACATGTAATTCTTAAACAAAACAACATTGGCTTGATCAAAATTATCACCCCATTTATTAGTATTTACATTCCCACTGAGCAAGCTTTTAATCATATTTCTTTGCAAAATTAAGAGCACAGCTTTAACATCACTCCCAAATTCATTTACATTCCGGCAAAATTACTAGATCCCTTTAATTTGAGACAGTGTTGCTGATATTGGCAGTATACATGTATATCGATCAGCAGTTATATCAGCCTAAATCTGTTCAAAATCTATTTTGATGCATGCACTCTTCTCCCATGTTTCTAGAATCTTGCATAAATTGAACAAAAAATGTATTTGGATAAAAGTAGTGGCCTAGCTAATGAACCCATTGCCTACAGGAACCTGGTGGGCCCTGTATCAACTCTATGAGATTGCAAACTCTAGTAGTGCCGGAACAACAGGTAAGGGGGGACGGGGGGGGGGGGGGGGTCAAGGGGGGCAATTCTAGTCCCCATGGTGATTCATGATACCTCGATCATTGAACACATTTTAAAAAGCTACAGGAATTATTCAAATCAGAAACAAATTTCAATATAATTTCTCTGCCTTGCACTCACCATTTGCATCAACACCTGATTTTCCACTGCGTTTTCGATGGACGCTAAATGACCACCCTTGGTCATGCAGAAATCCTCTGCCTCCATCCAGCTCAGTCTGGCATTATTTCCAATCAGGTCACTGATGT
The DNA here is from genome assembly GCA_037951105.1 of Echinarachnius parma. Lineage (NCBI taxonomy): Eukaryota > Metazoa > Echinodermata > Echinoidea > Clypeasteroida > Echinarachniidae > Echinarachnius > Echinarachnius parma. Next base: position 195,412 of record JBAMJV010000224.1, on the reverse strand, counting down.
AATAGCAGTACGGTCGGGCATGCAGCCAATCCGGATCCGTGGGGCAGGTACCGACTTTACGTATTTTAAGGACAAAACAAACATAGTGGAATTAGATTCTTTGTCTTTCTACCTACATGTATATCTTTAGTTTTTGTTTTAACAATGAAATAGTTTTTAGCTTATATGCAGTCACCAATGAAAGCTTGTGGTCAAATAACATGAGTCTTAAAAATAAATCTACATTTACATTTCAGTTATCAAGGTTATGTCCAAGAGTTTTGTACAATGAAAACATAGAGATTAACAATAAAACGATTTCTTACTTGGCGGTACTGTTGGGTTTCCACCGGAATCTGCATTGACATAGAACAATATAAAAGATAGTATCAAAAGAATGGTACAAAATATATAAAACAATTAAAAGAATAGT
>JBAMJV010000224.1:0-190000 GCA_037951105.1 Echinarachnius parma | reverse complement strand
TGGCCAATTTTCTTGTTTCCCGCAGGTGGTCACTATGCACAGGTTTGCCTGTACTTACCAGGTTGGCCCGGCCCCCATGCTGAGATTGTTGGGTAGGAGCCATCCACCCACAGATATGTCCCTGGGTTGACAGTGTCACTCAAACCGATCCAGTAATCGCCATTGTAATCAAAGACAGCACCCATCTGAGATGCCAAGAAAGCTTGTTCATAGCTGTTTTGATGAGGAATATGGAATTGAGTAAATATGATATCATTATCTTGTCATGTTCTGTGAAGCACTTTTTTCAAAATGTGCCCGATGATTATCATTGAAAAATATAAGTATGAAATAGAACATCTCACAATTTATTTTAGCAATTCACAGCTTACTAAAAAAGGAGAGAGCAATGTGTTATTATGTTCGGACCAAGTACAACATTTTTCTTCACCCTTTAATAGTTGTCTTTTTAATATGCCTTTATATAATATGTCAACCAAATCTCAATTCACAATAAGACAAACAGGCCAACAACTTAACATTTTTTTTCCAGAGGTATAAGATTTAAATTAAATTGCTCCTACCACAAAGGGCATTATTTTGTATAATACTTTGGTGGCCTAATCACTTTACAATTGTTAATTAAACTGACAGTTGTTGCGTTCTTTAAACTAAACTGTACCTGAACATTTACAGGTGCATACACAATGCTTGAAGTTAGCACTGCCTGGCCTGCTGGCCAGGAGCCACTAAAAATTAGCTTCCGGCCACCAAAATTATATCATTGATGCTAAATTCCACTAGCCCGAATGGGCAACCAAAGATAACAGAATTGTGATGTTTTTTCTTTAATTGGCAGCACAAAATTCAGGTTCGTGGCCAGTAATGTGTGAAAAACTAAAATTTCCCTTGCCCAACTGGACCATGAGGCAAAAAGTTAATTTTTAGCAGTGGGCCTGGGTTAGGGAAAACTAAAGATTAGAATTTGCCAACTCACTTGCTCGATATGGTAGACAGTCTACCGCCCCTCACTACGCATTGATTCTTGGCATCCTGCCAAGTCAGCTTGCTGTCTTCATCACCCACAAACGAATAACACGACGACATGTATTTGATCCAGTTCTGATGGATAGTGAGAAAGTATAATAATAGTAAATACAATGTATATCAATTATAAAAGTAATTATAGTTATAAAATAACAATAATAATCAAAGTTCCATTGATTTTTACTACATGTAGTGGATTTAACTTTATGTGATCTTATACTTTCATACATAATGCAACTTTCCTCTACTACTACTGATAAGCGATAAGTGCTTGAATAAGGCTCCAATTGGGCTACAGCCATGGTAATAATGATGCTCAGAGCGCTTTGAGACTTAACTGTAATAAAGCACTACATAAAAATTGACATCTACTACTACTACTGCTGCTGCTGCTGCTACTACTACGTCCACTACTACTAATGCTGCTGCTGCTGCTACTACTACGTCTACGTCTTCTACTACTACTACTACTACTACTACTACTACTACCACTACCATTACCACTACCACTACCACTACCACTACCACTACCACTACCACTACTACTAATAATAATAATAATATAAATAATACACATTCAATAATTTCCTCTCTTGCTCATAAAGGAATGGAAACATACCGGTGGACAGCCAACATTGGAAGGTGGCACAATATTTGAGTTTACTTTTGGCTTCTTGCAGACACCATAAGCAGTAGACCCAATGCATCTGTATGCTCTCCATCCTTTCATCTGTGAATAATAAGCAAGAATATTTTTTTAAATATGAAGGAACAAGTGTATTAACCTATTCAGGACTTATTGATTTTAATATGTTAGGGACCAGTCCTGAATGGATTTTAGGATGACTTGGTGATTTATTTGGTAGCAGCATGTGGTAATAATTGAAGAAAACTGTTGAAAGAGAGATAGAGAAGTGGATGATGAAAAAGGGAAGTTCTTTTGCAAAATATTAATAATTGATCAGCTATTATGGAAATTCATAAAGAGAAGCAAATCAGAAGCAAATTATGTATCTCAAATGTATATTTAAACAAAATTCTGTCCGTTTGAATATTACATCTGAACATGTTCCATATATTTAGAAATGATTCATTACATTGAAATGATTGGATGATTTAGTTTTCGTTTCCACTCGGATTTCCAATTTTCTATAATACTACAAATTCAAGAAAAATGTACATTATTCACATAATGCAAAAGTTGCTTATGAGCAAGGTCTGTCACCCCACTGGAACTATATTTCACATTTTCTTACATTGTAATTGTGGACAACGCAATCATCATTGTTCCCGCTGATAGCGGGTTCCTCAGCTGTCCACTTGGTGAAGGTGACCGGGCTACCATCAGTCCAGGCAAACGTTGATTGTACCGACTGATCGTTCAGACCCAGCCAGACTTCACCTATCATTTTGGTAGGAGTGTTGCCTGTGGAAATATAAATATATTAATAATAGCAAAGTAAATGAAAATGAGCCCTCTAGATTGCTAGACCAGTGCTCAACCATTGAGCCACAAAGACCCATGAATGGGGGAACTTCCCATTAAACCCTTTTCAATGCTCTTAAAAGTCAGAAGCTATATAAACATGACACTAACTCAAGGATAATGAAATAAACTTTTAACAGGAAAGTGTGAGGGATCATGCAAAGTGATGTCAGTTCTATTATGTTTGAATAATAATACATTATTACAGTCTCACCTGTCTGCATTAGACTGATAACAAAGTTCAGCTCGCTCTGGTCAGCAATGGATACCAGGTCAGAGTTGCGCAGTTGGCAGATAGACCTCATGTCACTGAATGAAGCAATGGTATCTACTAGAGTATAGCAGTAGCCTCTGTATCCAAACTCCCCCTGTCGACATCCAAAGGAAGGGTCAATGGTTGTTGGTGGCAAAATTGTTGGGCCAGTGAAATCTTAAAAAGAAAAGAAAAGAAAGAAAAGCATATTGGCTAAGCTAAGGCAGATCGAGGCAAGGAACGGGGGCAAAGATAGATTCTTTTTAAATATCCATCAATAGTTGTCCACCCAGATCAAGTAACAGCAATATTTAATTACCTCTTCGGTAAACAGTCCTAAAAGGCTGGTACGAGTGATGCCCATGTGAACAATTCTTTATCTGTGTACAGGATGGTGCACTCGCAGGTGCTGCGCCGGTAGTTGAAGGAGCGATATTGCACCTGTTTGATACAGGTGTAAGGCACAAATAATGGTTGCCTTTGAACAATCTTGAGCATTTTACATTCACCTCCAGAATACTCAACCACAATATTCCATCAAAAGTTAATGCATTTACCTCTCTGGTAGTAATCCCAAGGATCCTCAAACTCTGGTATGAGTGGTGCCGATGTGGAATCTTTGTCCGTGTACAGGATGGTGCATTCACGAGTGCTGCGTCGGTAATTGAAGGAGCGGCATTGCGCATCTCTGACGTAACATGTCAAGGCGCATTCCTCCGGCCACATGTTACCCAACGGGTCATCGCCGCTGGTCGTTTGAAGCCGGGCATTAGGGAACGAGATGAACTGTTGGGTGATCAGAGCTGCACAAAGGAATAGTAACATTGGATAGAAAAATATATGAGATCCTCTATAGTGATAGTCCATTTAAATGCCAATTATAGTATGTTTCTGTGCTGTTTTGGTTTTCAGCCTCATTTTGGCTTATTAAAGATTATAAAATGTGTAGAAGAATCCCTGCATTCTGATTGGTCAATTAGCATGTAAAAGTTTTTACTGATTCATTTTACTTATGCATATTACTGATGCATAGCTCACTTTAGTTTGATTTTCGCATTTTTTTGCGCCCATTTTATAAAACAAATGCTGCACAGGCATATTTCGTGGATCGGTATGAATTGTCTGCACTCTTTCAACTTTGGAAATGGTCTAAAACCATTCCAAAGTTAAACTCGTGCATCCAATTCTTACCGATCCACTCAAGCCTGTGTATCATTTGTATTCTGGTGAGTGCTGGACGAAGAGTTTCAGTATGTATTTCCTCATTCTTGAAATTTAGAATTTATTTGAATTAAACATCTAGGTAATGGACAGTTACATAGGTAGCTCAATTCAAAATCATTCAGAAAATTGACAATGGGGAATACATGTAAGTGAAGAACAAAAAAGAGAGTGCAGATTACAGCTGCACAATCATAACAGATGTCACAGGGCAGGTCATTATCTATGCTCACCATTTCTCTTGCACACGTATGGTCTTTCCATGTCACAGGGCACATCATTCCACATCCCAGAGTCTGCATACATTTCAATGCAATCTTCTCCAATGTTCGCGTCGTTTGGCTCGCCTGCAAAATGTCAGAAAATAAACTAAATGTTTAATCTATTATGTTGTGAAATACATGTACATATGTAATATGCATATTTTTGTTAGATCATCATCATATCATAATACAACGCCTTGATCATATATTGATGCGATACGTTGTGCTTAATTTATACTTGTTACTATCATTGCTACCATTGTCATTCATTGTTCATCATTCCATGGCCCATATTCATGAATTACATTATATCATGTTATGAAACAAGTGATCATATTAGTTGCCAACTAGGATTAACCTAACAGTTACCCTGTCTAACCCTAGTTGGTGAATAAAAAAACTACTCTGATCACTCATCTCTCACTATCAACCAAAATTGAAATTCATAAACGTCAGGACCCTAGTATGTTTATCTTACAACTATTTCCATGTCTACTCCTGATGATTGTCATGTTGTCAGGTTCAACACTCGAACTGGGACCTAGCCCTGAGTGTTTTATATTTTTAATTCTGTCTAGTTTAAGCTTTCTCCAAATACATGGACAACCATTGTATCACTCAGCTTAGTATTCGTTGCCTCATGACCCTGATTTTGCCAGTCAGAAGCCAGTAGGAGTTCAACATGTTGAATCTAGCCGACTCTAGCCTGACTGAAAATCAGTTGGATCGGATCGAGTTGGCTCTGTGTGCGGCGGGCTTTAGGCTTTACCTGCATTCCAGTTGAGGTAGGCGAGCGGTGAGCTGTCGGTCCAGGTATAGCCGTGCTCCATGTGGGTGTCGTGCAGGCCGATCCACAGGGCCCAGAAGTCGGTGTTTCTCACGTAGTAATAGGCAATTTCTTCTCGTCAAAAGAAAAAGGGAAATCAGGTTTAAAAATCTACATGGTTATATATAATACACATACATTATCTATCTATATGCTCATGTAGCTCTATATCTACATGTATCTATCTCGAGACTATCTATCAATCTATCTTCCCATCTACCTTATAAATTGTATTTTATTTCTGCAGTGTTTAATTCAAGAAGGGTGTTATTTTCTATATAAATATATCAACTTTTACATCTGTCATACACCTTAAATAAACAAGATACGGCAATATCGTGTATTAGGCCCCACCACTGCTATACTGTATACACTTATGTAGCCAACTTCCCAGCCACCTTATAGCCACTAAATCTGACCTATAGCCACTAAATCTGACCTATAGACATTAATCTGACCTATAGCCACCAAATTAGGGTTAGGGTTAGGGTTAGGGTTTAAAGGGTTATAGGGTTAGGTTATATGTATACAGTATAGCAGTGGTGGGGCCTAATACACGATTATGCCCAAGATACAATGTTCTTACGCTTGAGGAAATCAGTTTCAGATCCAGACTGAATGCTGACCAAATGACCACCCTCCGAATGGCACTGGTCTTCGGCCGTGACCCAAGTCTCTGTGGTCATCACAAATTTATAGCACTGACCACTTGTCGAGTCATAGACCCAGTCTGCCCCGCATCTGTCAGGTGGCGGTACTAAGATGAGCAAAATATGTCTATATTTTATCAATTTCATGGAATTATAACAATAGCAAATGTCATTACAAATTTGTATTAAATATCATATATTACACTGATGCTTCTTCATATGTTGGAGGGCAGTAATAGATATAATAGATTATTTGTACGTTAACAAAATAGATTACCTAAATTTTGAAATAAAATATAAATATTACTCAATATTATACCAACAGAATGATCACACAATAGTTTTAGCTCCCAACATCCATGCCAAGTGATGTAATTTATAATATTTCTGAATCTACTTGATTGAATCCAACTTTATTTGACTCAGGCGTCATATTCTAAAATTCAAAACTTTATATTTGTTCTCATTGTCCCAATATATCCATCTGATAATCACCCTTGATGAAATATGTTAGGTAAAGTACAGTAAAAGTTTGATTGACATGCACTTACAAGTGGGTGGTGGTGTAACAGTTACAGGTGGGGTATTATCTGCATAAGAAAAAATGATATCACGAACAATTTTATAGATAAGGCATATTTATTTGTGTATGAGATAATTATCAATCATATTAGGTGCTATATACATTGAGAATATTATTATTTATACTATGAATAAATACTAGAAATACTACATTGTATGTAGCATGAACTACCATGCATGCTGTATTCAACTGGTAATATTAACTATATTATAACTTACAAGTAGCCAAAGCTTCATTGAGGAAAATGAGTGGTAAATAGTGTTAAATCAATTATTCACAAATTATAAATAGTAAATACAAATGTTGTCATAGAATGTGATACAATTCACAATCAAAGTTGTCTTCTCTTTCCTTTTCATCAGTTTCTTAATCATTATCACCATCGTAATCATCAACATCATCACCATTATCAAAGTCATCATCATCATCACCATTGCCATAATCATCACCATTATCATAGCCATCATCATCATCATCACCATCATCTACATCATTAATATCATCATTATCATCTTCATCATCATCATCGTGGTCGTCGTCATCATCATCAACTTACATTTGGGCATCTTGCAGATCATCCTCTCTTCTTTATCGCAGTCTACATCGTTCCACATCCCAACGTGGTAAAACTCATTCACTAGATGGATGCAGTCTTCATTTGTTTTATTGTTTGGTTCACCAAAATCCCAATTTTGGAAGTCGTACTGCATGCAGGGAAAAACAAAAATTATTTTCAGCGGCTTCTTTTCAAACCAGTCTCCCTTGAAATTGCAAATTTGTCATTTGTTATACATTTTACTCTAAGAGCAATGCTGCTAACACCCATGGTTTATTTTAAAGGATACCACCACCCAAAAATAATATTCTTATAAATGAAAGATAACATATTTAGTAGTCCATTCCATCAACAATTTCAGAAAAATATGTTTCCAGAAAAAAAATATATAATTGGAAAACGCATCGCCATTCTAAAGCATGCGTTCATGGGTCTGCATTTACGAAGACTACCTACATGTACATGTATGTCCAGAGCAAATGAATCGTCTGGGATTCTATTGTCTGCAAACGTACGCGTGAATAGCATTGGCACACTTGCCAATGCTTGGCGCGTACGGAACCATGAAATAATACTGGTTTCGTAAGTGGTGGTAATTAATTGCATTGTTTATGAATTACACAACCCTTTGCAAAATGTTGCGTATCTATTTGATATCACAAAACGGTACCAATACATATAATTATGTGTTGTTCTTTGCATGGTGGTCCCCTTTAAGGTTTTTATTGATTTCACACATAAAACTGAAAACAGGATAGCATTGTTTAGTTCATTATGATTTGGTAATAACCCTCTCTTTGTTTTGAGAGCAGATCTCCACTTTTTTTGGCATGTATTAGGGTGCTGTTCAACCTAATTATATATTTAAAAGTCATATTCTTCAAATGAACTCAACATTGCTTCCTATAGAGAAAGAAGCACACATCATAATTACCATGGCGCAGGGGGCGAGATCATATACTAACAACGAAAGAGTAAAACACAGTGGCTTAGCAACGGAAGGCTCCTGGGCCAGAGCTGCCCCTCCCCTCCCCCCCCCCCCCAACCATGTTGCTTGTTTGTTAGCCAGTAGTTTTGATTTTGGGGCATTGCATAGCTAACTAAAAGCATCAGGCGATTACTCACCCTGCACCCCACCTGAAGCAGCTCACACTTACCCCCCCCCCCCCTTGGAGTATTCCCGACTTTGCTCCAGGTTAAATAAGTCCTGCATGCATGCAAAAATTGCTACGGGGGGGGGGGATGCGTTTGGTGCGTATGATTAGTCTTGGCCAAAATCCTGCCCTGCTTGCACATCAGTGGTCTCGGCCATGTTTGGTCTTTGCTACGCTCACCCCTGCCCCCCCCCCCCCCCCCTCCCCCTGAAATTAACCAGTGCATGGTCTCAGGCCGCTTTTGATAAATTAAGCTGGCTACGGGCTTGATGTACATAAAATATATTTCAGGAATGAACAAACAAAATTCTTGCTGACAAGCTTCCCATGAAAATATTATAAGTGTAATCATCGTGTGATCCTAGTTTTAGCTGATGTGACGTGTATTTAAGGGTGGTGTTGATGTTCGTTTTTGAAAGTGTGGAACAGACATGTATAATGGACACATACTATAAACAAAAAAAAGTTCATTAGAATCTCATTAACTCACCGGGGTACCATCGCTCCATGTGTAGTTCCCTTCAACAACTGTGTCATCCATACCGATCCATGCCCTGTCATTAATAAACTGCATTCGCTCTATAAAGAAAACAGAAATTGCAATATTTTTTTCTTTGCTATCATTGTGCTTACTTTTTGTGGTGGTTTTGACAATTGATAACAGCAGTAAAACTAGTTTTGTCTAAAATGACAATTAATTTATAAACATATGTAAAAACATGGTTTAATCCCCAAAAGTATGGGCAACAATCAGTTTTCAAATCTGTTCAATTCAAGGCCTTGTCCGGGCAGAAAATCATATTTTCTTGTATATTTTTCTTGATTTCAAGCTAATTTAGAAAGGAAATAAATATGGCTAACCAGTAATGAAAGACTGCTCCTCATAGGAGTGTATACTGGCCAGGTTGGAGGAGCCAGAGTAGAAGGCGCAATACTTGGAATATGAATGTGCATGATTCAGGACCTACACATGACGTAATTTTATCGCTTGCTGAAAACCGCTTCTGAGGGCCTGACAAGCGGTGCGAGTTTTCCGCTCTCAAGCCTGCATCCAGGAGATTTTTATCAGTGTTGACACTTTCTTATCACTTGCCCCTCTCTCTGTGATAGCACTGGGCCTCGGGGGGCAGTAAACACAGCTGGGATTGTTGACAGTAGTGACAAAACTGTCAGAAACTGATAAGAATGTGACCGAGTTGATTACCACGATGGTAGAAATCAAACTAACGACAGAATCACCTAATGATTTAGTGCAGCAAGAATTGTTCAATTTTCCATTATATTTTTCTTGAATTTAATACCGGTAAGTAAGTATAATCGGCTAACCAGTAATGAAAGACTGCTCCGCGTAGGTGTGTATACTAGCCAGGTCTGAGGAGCCGGGGAAGTATGCGCGACATTCGGCCTTGGCGTCTGCGTAGTTCAGGACCTTTTCTGGCCAAAAGTAGCACGAGTCCCCATTAATGGACCAGCCCTGCTCACAAGATCCCACCTCTGTCAATAACAAACAAGAAAGAAAGTATGTGATAATGTGACATACATGTACATAACATTTTTTTGACCAATAATTGATTTTAAAAAAATGAATACTTAACTACTTTGTAGGTTCCTCTTACATATTCAATGGGAGTTTAACTGTTTAAGCTTGAATTTAAATGGAGTAGCTGTACAGAATTGTATTACAATAGCACAAGTCACTGTAAATGGACAAGCTTTAATAGCTAAATTGATTTCATCACTTTAAACAAAAATAGAGAGGAAAATATTTGTACCCTATTAGTCTATATTAACTTGAATAACAATGATAATTAATAATGGTAGGGGTGACCCTAATATACATGTACATGTAAGAGGTTTTTAGTGATTTAACTGAATTTAAACATGAGACCAGCCCATTGAATACACAATTATATAAGATAGTGCTATAAAAGTCTTCTTTAAAATGTGATGTACTTACGGGTGTTGTTAACTGGAGTAGGAGTGACACCTTTAGATACAAAGAAAATAAATTACATAAAGTGCATATTTCACATTGAGACGTTTTATCACTAGATAAATGATTAGCACATTAATTTGAAATCAGATTGGCAGATGTGAAAATTAGATGAGATAATTATTTTGCAATAAAATATATGAGCATCAGACTTAACAATAGTGGGCGATGCAAAACGACTTCACTCATGAATTGTACTAATGACAGTGTCATGTTTACTGTTTGCAATTATCTTATTTATTCATGAACACAAACTCAACAGTGATTTTTTAAGATTTCATCCCTATTTAAAAAGTAACAACATATTCTTATACTGTAATTAATTCAAGAAAAATCACAACAGCATATATTCAAATGACCTGATAATTATTACTTCTAGTATAACATAGATTTTAAAATCTAAGGCAAATTAAATGGTTCATATTGAAGTAATCATCGATAGTGCTTACCGACTCTTATCTTGCATGCAAAACCAGCCAGTAGAGTGCATTGCATCTGATACCAAGTCCCGCTAGTATCAGCTAAAAGTGATACAATATTGAGACAAATATCAATAATTAAACACTCTGTCACAAGTAAGCTACTCATACAAAATGTATTATCATTCACCATCCCAATAATCATTATCACACTCATAGCTCACCAGCATTATCGATGCTTATTCCGTATCTCCACTGTTCTATTATAATCATTACCATCATCATCATCATCAACATTACCATCAGTTTTGTCATCATCATCATTATCATAAATTTCATAATCATTGCTACCATCATTTGAAGCATTGTCATAATCATTTTTGTTATGTGCCACAAGAGGTGAAGTGACTGAATGTAACCTGTACTGTACTAGATTTTGCAATGTGCACAGTTAGTATTGGCCCAACAAATTCCTGTAGACAATGGGTTAACTTAGTTATCCATTAACATTGTACAAATCTACCAAAAGTACATGGAGCTTCCACATTTCTATTGAACCTTGATGTTTGGCTTATGGTAAAAAAAAAAATTAATGGGTTTCTACTTTTTTGAGATGTCTCCCTCATATTTATGATTAAAAGAAATGCATTCCAGAAAGCTCATGAATCGAAGTAAACAAAAAAAAGAACAAACAAACAATGGGCAGGAGGTGATAACAGCTGACATTAATTTTCATTTTTCTCAACATTCTCTTTCCATGAAATTTTCCCACAACTTTTAGAAGGAAAGATGGTATTTGTAAATGCAGTCTCAAATATCACTTTTGAAGAAAAAAAACATATGAAGTCAATGGATAAATAGATTACCTGTATTCATGTACGCGCAGTCTGGAACCCCAAAGGTATTGACCGGTTTACCCGGCTGCCAGTGGATGTAGCCTGCACTATTATCATGAACCCATTGGAAATCTCCATCGCCTTCAGTATCTGTTGTAGGAAATTACAAATAAATGTATCAGTAACACTTCTGTATATACATGTACATGGTGGTGGCACAATGTAAGGATCAAGTTTGAAAATAAACAAAATAGTACAATTAGAAATTATATTTTGAATATCCGATTTTATTTTTCCAAACAAGCAAGCAAATAGTATAAATCAACATGGATTACGTAAAAGGTAAGTTGAACAAATTATATGTCAAAAAAGGATAATTATGTGTTTACATTAATTGATAAAAAGTACATACGAACTATATGCCATACACTTACTCTCCTCCTTACCAATATCATACAATTGCTTGCATGTTTGTTTAAACAAAAATAACAAAAATTGTCTTCAAACAAGTTAGGAATTTAGTAACTTTTTTTTCAGAAGACGATCAAAGGTGACTTGATACATTTCAACTCTTGTTCTGTTCACATAATTATTTACAACAAAAAATATCACATGTGATTCTCTCAAAACATTACTCTTCCTTTTCAAACTGTAGCTGTACACAGTCAATTAACTAACCTGAAAGCCCAAGCCACATAAATTCAACGTTTTCGTTGCTCAGTAAGTCCATGTTGCTGGCAATAAAAGTATTTTCATTGCCGCTGCAGAAATGCAAAAAATTATAATGGTATAGATGATTACATGTTAAAAATGGGAGCATAGATTAATTTTGTTTATGACAATGTTACAATTCATATACAAAAGAAAATAGCTTATCAGAATGATCCACACTGAAAATACACACTGATAACCATAATCATCATAGTTGCCTTTAAACTTGTGTAGTTTGAGTGCCGTTTGGCAAAGATGCCAATTTACAATGATAAAAATGAATGCAGATTTCCTAACCCTTATTAGAAACTCTTAATAGTATCATGATCTTCTCTCATCATACATTTCTAAATGAACAGGGTTATGAGTTTTATGTTCTTCAAACAAATCTCTGGGATCAAACTACATGTATTGTGATGAAATAGACTGGCACGGAAAGAGTTAAGAACCTACATGAACATCTTTATTCTCAATGAGAAACCAGTCTCTTACCTTACTACGGTGGCTAGCCATCCGCCTTCTGCCTCACAGTAGTACTTGGCATCAAACCAGGTCCGAAGTATGTTGTTAAACTGGTAGCACTGGCCGCCAAACAGGACCCACCCATCATAACATGTACCTACATGGAAATTTTGAGTAAAAAGGATTATGGGGAATTGCTTCACTGGAGTCCTTGGCATTACACAACATCTGCAGGACGTCCGCTGAACAGGACTCACCCATCAGCACATGTACCTACATGTATCAATCAAATTTGAAAAGAAGAAATCATCGTCGCACAAAAGAAGCAAATAAAATGTACATAATACAGTTATTAAGAGGATTACAGGGATCTGCTTCACGGTAGTATTTAGCATCAAACCACGTCCGGAGGATGTAGTTAAACTGGTAGCAAATAATACCCACCCATCAGCACATGTACCTAAATTGTAATTGAAAAGTAGATGACAAGTTGAAATTACGGTGTACAAAATAGAAATATAAAGTACAAAACACAGTAAAGAGGAATACAGGATTTGCTTCACAGTAGCACTTTGCATTAAACCACATCCACAGGATGTCTTAAAACTGGTACCGCTGGCCGCTAAACAACACCCACGAATCAGCGCGTGCACCTTTCAGTAAAATTTGAAATGTAGATGTTGAGTTCTAATCATGGTTGCACACAATAGAAGCAAATAAATATGTGCCTTATTCACCCTCAAACCTACGATTTAACATGATAATTATATGACATAAATACAGGTTACTCTTGACAACATTACAGTGTTTTTATTGTTGAAAAGGTGTTAACCCGTTGTTTACAGGAACCAGGTGTTGTATTATATACGCGCACTATATTATTCATATGTAAGTACATTATACATATACGCTATGCAAGGAGTGCTGCGGTATGAGCAGCAAGATGACGCCGTTTGGACACGGACGTTTGTTTGTATTACTGGATTAAAGTTGTTGTTATATCTTTACACAACCGCCTGTTATCTCTTTATTCATACCAGTCCACTAATACAACATGGTGGCAGCGCAGTGGCGATACAGATTCACTGCCAAATCAGCACAGGACTGACGTTTTGTTAAGGAAAATCAACATGAGTGATTTGTGCTGAAACAAAGTTGGACCGATTCAATGGGACACACAACACATTCATATCTACTGCAGACACTCGTACATCAACTGGCTGAATGACTCGTTATCTGTAAGTAACATCGTGTGGGAATTAATTGATTATCTTCTCTCAAATCGCTGCTCATCAGAGAGAATTTTGTGCATGTCATTCGATATATGAACGCTATGCAGAGCATTTCTACGACGATTTCGTTGCACACATTTTTGACATTATACGCCAAGCCTGTTCCACACGCACGCTAGCTACGCCAGCCTAGCGTACTTTAGACATTGTACCAGTCGATCATCGATCGTCTACGCTGCGCACAGCCTAGCCAGCTAGCTCGCTGCATGCATCCAGTACTGCACCGACGCACTGACAATGCAGATCGACGCACCGCCGTGAAAAACTGCCTAGCAACGGAACGGGATCATCACCGCGCGGAAGGATATAACTGACGGATCGAGTCTCTACCGAAAGTATGCTGTGAGATTGCCGATCGAGTAACCGAATAAACATTGCTGTTTATGTATGCCGGCGAAGACCGTACCGAAGTCGAGGGACATCATCAAAGACACGGCACAATATAGACTGAAACCTGAAACTAATCCAAGCCAGCTGAAGGAAATGGACTAAGTATCTAAGTAATATGCAAATAATGACATAATTTCAGACATTTGAAATATTTACCTGTGGGCGATTTTGCACCACTTTGTTATTTGTTATTCTTCATGAATGCCTTGACACATTTATATTTCATGCATTTTTGTGAAAGTTACCATATTATATGCCTTGATATCTTATTCTTACTGAGTGTAAAATATAGACAGAATTGATAATTCACTATCAATTTTTTTTGTCATACAGGAATATACATGTTTTGTGAATGTAATTGCAAGCTCGTATATTTTGATTTCTTCATCGTGTACACTAAATACCTAGTGATTTTGTGTCATACAATCAATTCATTTGTGATTGACATATTCACATCTATCTATTGTGATTTATTCACGGTGTACACCCTATATTTGAAATTGCACTCTTTGTAAATTTGCACTATTTAATATTGATATCAAGCAACTATACCATTTCTTCTTCGTTGTTATCAGTCATAATATCACAAGTGCATCATGTCGAGATATCCAGAAATGAATTGGAATAACACTGATGTGCCAGAAGAATTCAAGCTATTCAAACAACGCATGGAGTTATGCCTCCAAGACAATGATGTCCAAGACCCAAAGAAACAAGCAATTAAAATAAAGATAGCAGTAGGAAATGAAGGTTTGCGCAGAATAAATGCATCCGGGCTATCTAATGATGACCAAGAAAACCCTGCACTGCTGTGGTCAACCCTTGAAGGTCAGCTGAAAGTCAAGCTGAACTTCCGCATCCACAGGCTCGAGCTGATGCGATATCGACAGCACTCAGGTGAAACTATCGACGAATTTGTAAACAGATGTCGGAGCAAAGCCAAAGAATGTGACTTTACTGAAAATGAACTTTCGGAACGTGTCACAGAGCTAGTTATTGCGTCCACACCTAATGAGGCATTCCAGAAGGATTTGCTAGACCAGCCCAAAGGCTACAAGATAGAAGAGCTCCTAGGTGAGGGCAGGAAATATGAAGCCATCGCTGTAGGCAAACAATGTCTTCGCTCAATCGACTCTGCAGCGAACAATGTAGATGCCCTATCACACAACCAAGCCGGACGCAAGAAGTGCGGCAACTGTGATCTGAATCACCCGCCACGCAAATGTCCAGCTTACAAAGATACCTGCAAATCCTGCGGTTCTAAGGGACACTGGGCCAAATGCTGCAGAAAGGCCAAACATAGAAAACCATTTCGAAGACGAAGTCAAAGCAGGGGACGCCAAGGCAGCAATCGCAGTTTTCCTCAACGAAGGCAGAACACGCCCCCAAGACACCCAGCGAAACAAAGGGTTGCTGAAGTCTCCAAAGAGCCAGGAGGAGAAACGCATGATGACTTCGAAGAATTCCATACTATCGTACTGGGAAATGACGAAGATGCTCGCATTGACTCTGTGCATCAGAAAGAAGCATTCGTCAAGATTGGGATCATCTGTCCAAGCAAACCAGGACAGCACATCCTGCACGCAAAGGTTGACACCGGTGCCAGTGGAAACACACTTCCTCTACGAACGATCAAGGCCATGTATGGAAGCAGATGGCAAGCAGTAACTCGCCCAACCACTGCACGTCTTACCGCATATAACGGTTCTCCAATACATTGTGTGGGCACACTATCAATCACGTGCAAGTACAAAGACTCCGAGTGGAGAGATCAAGTGTTCTACGTGGTCGATGTCTCCGGACCAGTGATCATCGGACTGCCTATGTGCAGTGAGCTTCAGGTTGTAACCATCCACGAGATGCACCACCAGAGCCGTAGCCCGACCAGCGGACCGCCTCCGTTGAACTCTGTCAAGGACCTGCAAGCACTGTATCCCGAACAATTTGACCGTATTGGTAATTTTCATGGGGAAGCGACACTGCATGTCAGAGAAGAGGCTGCTCCCACCATTGATCCACCACGGAAGTGCAGCGTCCACATCAAAGACAAACTGAAGTCTGAGCTAGATTCGATGGAGAAGCAAGGCATCATCCGAAAAGTCGAACATCACACCGACTGGTGTAGTTCGATTACGACAGTTCTCAAGAAAGATGGATCCTTGAGGGTATGCCTAGACCCCAGGAGATTGAATCAAAATCTCAAAAGATGTCCACACAAGATTCCAACTCTCGAAGAACTCAATCCAACCTTCTCTGGAGCAAAGCATTTCTCCAAGCTAGATGCTAAATCTGGATACTGGTCTGTTCACCTATCCAAAGAATCCCAGGAGCTGACAACTTTTCGTACCCCGTTTGGCAGGTACTGCTACACACGTCTTCCTTTCGGACTGTCTGTCAGCCAAGATCTGTTCCAACAACATATGGACCGCATTGTTGGCCAAGCAGAAGGATGCATCTGCATCGCTGATGACATCGCAGTTGTTGGACGTACCAAGGCGGAGCATGACAAGAACCTCCACAGACTGATGGAAGTTGCGCAAAGAGAAGGACTCGTCTTCAACAGCAAGAAGTGCATCATCAAGACGGACAGCATCAACTTCTTCGGCTCCGTGTATACCAGAGATGGAATCTGCCCTGATCCACAGAAGATCGAAGACATTCATGCCATGCCGACACCCCAGGACAAAGAAGATCTACAGAAGTGTCTTGGCCTTCTCAACTATCTCGCTCTACACATCGCCAACTTCTCGGAAAAGGCATCACCTCTACGTGAACTGCTGAAGCGAGATGTGCCATTCACATGGCAAGACGATCATCAACACGCTTTCAATCAACTCAAGAAAGCAATCTCTGCAGAATCCTGTCTGCAATACTACAATCCTAAGGAAAAGACGACCCTGGAGGTCGACGCATCGATGAAAGGTCTTGGAGCATGTTTGATGCAAGATGGCAAACCAGTTGCATTTGCATCAAAGTCTCTCTCACCGTGCCAGGCAAACTACTCCAACATTGAGAGGGAAACACTAGCCCTAGTGTTTGGAATTCAACGCTTCCACACGTACCTGTTTGGAAACCAGTTCGATGTCGAGACTGATCATAAGCCTCTGGAAATGATCACGAGAAAACCACTAAGATGTGCACCACCTCGT
The DNA here is from genome assembly GCA_037951105.1 of Echinarachnius parma. Lineage (NCBI taxonomy): Eukaryota > Metazoa > Echinodermata > Echinoidea > Clypeasteroida > Echinarachniidae > Echinarachnius > Echinarachnius parma. Next base: position 172,730 of record JBAMJV010000224.1, on the reverse strand, counting down.
CTACAAAGACTGCTCATCAAGATCCAAGGATATGATTTTGATGTCAGATACAAGCCAGGCAAATCGATGATCATATCAGACGCCCTGAGCAGGATGCCCAATCCAGACAAGAACCAAGATGTTCAACTCGATGTCAATGTGGAAGAGATCAATTCGCACATTGATCTGATATTCTTCGCGCAAAAGAAGAGGGACGAACTACAGCATGAGACATCGAGAGATCCTACCCTGAGAGCTCTGTGGAAAGTCGTCACAAATGGCTGGCCAGACACGATAAAGGAAGTTCCCACAGAGGTCAGAACCTTTTGGCCATACCGTGATGAAATCGGAGTATCAAATGGTGTACTTTTCAAAGGAAATCAAGTCATCATTCCCACAGAACTCAGACAAAACATTCTAAATCAACTCCATCAGGGCCACCAAGGGATCGAACGTACTCGCAGACTAGCAAGGGAAACGGTGTACTGGCCAAAGATCAACAATAACATTGAGCGAGTCATCAAGAATTGCTGTGCCTGCCAAGAAAATTAAACCAAGCAGCAAAGAGAACCTTTGCAACCTCACGACATACCAACGTCACCGTGGACGAAGCTTGGAACTGACCTGTTCACTTTCAACAAAGAAGAATACCTGTTGGTGACTGACTACCACTCAAAGTATCCTATCGTGCGCAAGCTGCACAATACATCCAGCATGTCGGTTGCGAACATACTGAGTGGCATCTTCAGTCTTTTTGGACCACCAACAACTCTGGTATCAGACAATGGTCCACAATTCGTTGGAAAATCATTCAGAGAAATGTGCGAGAAATGGTCAATAGACCACATCACATCATCTCCGCGATACCCAAGATCCAACGGACTCGCCGAACGCATGGTGCAAACTGTCAAAGGGATTATGACAAAGTGCACAAGAACTGGCCAAGACATCCAAACAGCACTGCTACATTTCCGTGCCACACCAATTGACTTCAATCTACCATCACCTGCAGAGTTACTCTTTGGGAGACCAATCCGGACAACGCTTCCGAGTCGCCATCTGACCAGACAATCGTCTACGCCTGATCTGCTGTTTCAGAGACAAGAGAAGATGAAACACGATCACGACGTGCATTCTAGAGAATTACCACCTCTGCACGTTGGACAGAAAGTCAGAGTTCTGGATCCTAAGGACAACACGTGGCTTCCAGCCGAAGTGAGCAAAGTGCGGCCAGAACCAAGATCCTACGAAGTAGCAACTCCCAACGGCAGCATCTTGAGGAGGAACAGATCTCACTTAAGAGAGATGCCGAATGGAACCACTCAAAAACAGATTGTTCCAAAATGAGTACATTTCGAAGACGACAGCGACAGGAGTGAAGTGATGAGACAAAGTCAAAACAAAACACAAACACACAAACAAAGACAACATCACACGTCAAACACACGCTCAGACACCACACACTACACTACAAGATATGGGCGTGAGATCAGACGACCCTCGCGTTACCATGAGTAGTACACACTGGAGAGAAAACCAGCTACACTGTTAATATCGTAAATATTGTATGAGTAAACAGTTCTTGAACAAAGATATGTTCATCCATTGTGTTCTCTATCTGTGCGGATGTTGTTAACTTCGCAATGTTAATCAGTTATTGGTGTTTGTAGTTCATTAAGTGGTTACTATGTATAGCATCTTAATTAATACCGTTTGAAATATTTGTTGCATACTTTATGTACAAACATTAGGACCCCAAATATTATTTAAATTATTGTGAAGCTGATATTTCACATTGGAAAGTTCATTCAAATTTGACACAAAGGCTTTTAAATACGTACAAGACGAAATGCTTTTATTGACAAAAAATAAGTTGAGTTTAAATGAAAAGGTTAGATTGTGTGATTGTGCATACTGCGTAGAATTAATGTTGTTTTTCTATTCATATGAAACAAGAAAATTAATTAGAGTTACATAAAGAACTATTATGAATATTTAAATATAAAAGAAAATGCATACAAGTATTTTGACAATTTGTTCAGTACAAAATCCTTAATTGTTTAAATAGTTACGTTAAATGTAAAACGCTTAATATGTGTCGAAAAGGTTAAATCGCATACAAGTACTTTTGACAATTTGTTCAGTACAAAATCGTTAATTGTGTACAACGTTTAATATGTGTTATAAAAAGGCTAAAATTGATTTATTAGGAATAATCATTAGACCAGTTGTTCGATAAGAATGAGATTGAGTTATTTCACCATCAAAGTTTTTATTAGATGATAATGACTGCATCCAAAGCTCAAACAAGTTTAGAATGTTAATAGTCTGAATGAATGTTTCACATTTATATGATAGTCAAAAAGTTATTTGCCATCTTATCTTTTCAGAAAGAGGGGGATGTTGTATTATATACGCGCACTATATTATTCATATGTAAGTACATTATACATATACGCTATGCAAGGAGTGCTGCGGTATGAGCAGCAAGATGACGCCGTTTGGACACGGACGTTTGTTTGTATTACTGGATTAAAGTTGTTGTTATATCTTTACACAACCGCCTGTTATCTCTTTATTCATACCAGTCCACTAATACAACACCAGGTGGGTTATGTACAAAGTCTATGGGAATTTCAGAGTCACGTAGGGAATGGGATGAAATTAGTTGAACTTACTTTCATTCTTTTCACAAATGAACTGCTTCTCCACATCACAGTTGGCTATTGTCCAGTTGGAAGATTCCCTCCTTTGGGTCTGCATAACCGCACAGCCAGGGTAAAACCTAAGAATTCAAACAGATAATAAATGCTGTTCAGTTTGGTAACTGAAAAATTGATTTCATGCTATAAATCTAATTTACACATGGAATTACATGAGGACTACATGTACTATACCTCGGATAGTGACTACTAACTACTTTAATAGTCATGTAGCCTTTTCACAAGGCCTCACATCTGAAGATCAGGGGGGGGAAATGTGAAAGAGTAGTTCAGCGTACATAAATAGCTTCAGCCGTGAGTCCTTTCTGCAACTGATCTGCTTATTAATATTCACATCCAGGATATAGTGAGATTTAACCAATGAGTGACACCATCGCTGTGCCGGTCCCGCTCAACTGACTTGCATGCCCAAATACCACACTGTTTAACTGTGACTGCATAACATACATTGTATGTGGTAAAATGTGCTTTCTCATTGGCTGCTAGCTATAGCTTAGAGGAATTTGATACTTAACCGCTTGCCTATGGAAATCTTGTAGGCTATGTATATAGTCTAACTCTATAGGAATTTCAAAATCTTGACAGAAACGGGTTAATGAACTCAAATCAACAGAGGGCCAGACATGAGTTGTTTGGTGGTATGCAAGAAAATAAAACTCAACTAGCACATTTGATTACTTGTGCTTGTATGTAAACATCTGTACCATAAGCTATTGTTCAGCTTGCTACAGAAACACCTTCAATAAACAGGGCACAGAAAGCTAACCCTAACCATCATCTACAGTAGATGTGAAAGTGTCAAAATAATGTACAACCTGCTCTAATGACCACCTGTCTATAAAGAGTGCTCAAAATATAGTAAAACCTGCTCTTAGGACCACCTTTCTATGTATAGGCTGCTTAAAATAAAGTCAACCTGATAACAAGCTCCAAACATACCAAAAGAGAGTGCAAATGTGTGAAATAACTAATGAGATTTAGTTTTACAGATAGGATTAGAAGATAATCTGTAAACTACCAAAGAAACTACATACCGGTACATGTAGGTGTGAAATACATTTAATTGAACTACATAAAATGATAGGACATATATTTGCTTACTGGCTGGAATCTGGCTGATTTGTGTCCCAATGCGAATAGACATTAGAAGCTGGGTTGGTTTCGTCCTGCCATACATAATTTCCTCTTGGTTGCCCCTAGAGTAAAGAGAAAATACCCTCAAAGCTCAATATTATGGACGCATATCGTAACAACTCATCATAAATAAAGTACTGTAAACGTCGTTATTTTAGCGCGAGCAAAACAAAAACACATTCGCTGCTATTTAATTTTGCGGCCAAGTAAGTGTTCACACGCATTGCAAATCGTTGGTTTTTATATTCGAGGACGCCGACTTCAGCGCGAAATCCGCGAAAATTAATGCACCACGAACATTACCACGTTTACAGTACTCCTTTTTTTTAATGTTTGAAAATGTTATTCTTCCTTGTACCTTGTATCTTGTAATAGATAACCCTGAAGAGGGGCCAACATGAAGAGAAGATCTACATGTAAGTAAAACATACAAACTTATCTCATAGAAAAGAAGGAAACAATTTTGACTATTCATATTACCCTCTGATACTAGTATGCAGAATTTGGATTATGAACCCATTGAGTGCAAACAAGATCGAATCGCTAATACCAACATAGACATAGTCCTATTTAAACTGTGATAGGCAAGATAATTGTCACTTCAACATGTTCAAGATGTATGTGCCACTAATAGAGCATGAAGTAAAATGTTTAAGAAAATTATGGATAACGAATAAAGTATTTGGAAAAGAAATATTGAAACAAAACATGCATGCATTTGTCAAAAAGATTTGAGGCTGTCTAGTATTGTAGGCATATAATCTATTCATCCATCCCCTTTGAATAAAAGTTTTTTTTTGTAATGAAGCGCTTTACAAAAAGGGACAATCATTATTATTTTCTGCCAATCTTTACTAGTATATAGCATCAAGGCTAACAACAGGCAAATTAATCTGTTGCATCTAGGAACCTGGTGGGTTGTATACATGGAGATTTCATCATCTCAAAGGGAATGGGTTTAGATGTAACATATGGGGGCTTGTCCGGTACGTTGATGACACCTACCTTGTCGCTAAGGCCTGTCCAGTACTGTGAGTTTACGTAGCGTTGCTGCATGTTGTCAGCAAAAGCCTGTTCGTTGGCGTTGTTGATGGAGATGATCTGAGCGTCCATCATGTTACAGTATGTTGTTGCAGCATCCACGTTTCTAGTGTCAAGCATCCAGCGGTAGCACTTGTTGCCAAAAGACTCCCAGGAGTTTTCAATATCACACTTGGGTATTTCCCCTATAACAAAGCGATACCAGTCATTAGTAATAATGTAGTTTTGCAGCTGTGAACCCATTGCCTATGGGAACCTGATAGGTCAAGTATTAACTCTATGGGGGTCGCAAATTTTTGTAAAAAATAAAATAGTGCCATATTTGAGCCATTAAAAACATTATCACACATTATGCCATCTATTTGATGAGTTATGAGTTGAGGGACCATTACCCTTAATTATTTGTTGAAATTAGCAAAATAATAAGACTCACAAGAATATTTTTTACCCCAAATATTGCTCATTGTCAACATACATGTTTTTAGGGTGCCTACTACATGTAAATGTACATCATCTTTATGTCCACAAATCTAGAAATTCAACAAAATGAAAAGTATGGTTAACGCCCTCTGCAGACAGAGCCGACTCGACCTGATCCGACTGGTTTTCATTCGGATCGGCTCAGTTTTCAGTGCCTCGCGACATACATTTTGCCAGTCGAGAGACAGTCGGATACCAGTCGGGGCCGATTCAACACGATGAATCGGCTCCGACCGACCGGGTCCGACTCTACCCTGATTGAAACCAGTCGGATCAGGTCGAGTCGGCTCTGTCTGCGCCGGGCTTAAGATATCTAAATTTTGTACAGCTTTATATTCACACTGTTACTTTCACATATTGATACTGCAGCATGCAATGGGGCAATGAAATTGTATGATCAGGCTACCAAATATGGCCCCCCTGTTTATCAGCTGATTAAGCGCATTAACAAAGAGAATTTCGCGCAGTGAACTTCATTTGCTTATCTATTTTCCATTGTGGTTAAGCGCAATAAGACTCATCGCGCAAGCAAAAATTATCTTCTGCGAGCTCATAGTCAAGTGTGTACAAATGAATGGGGATTTTTTTTGCACAGGGGAATAAATGACATCGTAGGCGAGATACGCAAAAATTAGAACACGGACACGGCGACGGAAATTTTCAATGTCAACTGAAAGAGCACACATCAATTACTCATCAACCAAAAAATTAGCAAATGAAGAGCAATATTTCTGAAGAAATACTTACTTTTTGTGGTCTTTTTTTGTAAATCACAACTTTGGTGTTCCAACAAAGTTATGGAGGAGGAAGTATCAAGCAAATTAGACGGAAATCGTTCCAGTAGAACATATTTGTTGTCATCGAAAGGCTGCGCAAAATGCTCCTTTATTCGACCTACCCTTCAAATTTACTTTCGGATCGCGCAATCTCCGTAGATAGCTTGACAACGCTGCGCGTGCTAAGATGCTAATGCGCGCAAAATGTTTGCATCATCACACTGCCATTGAAATGCGTGTTACGGTTTGCTACACGGGATACGTGTTAAGTCAATGGCAGGGTGCCCTATGTATTATGCGCGAAGTATGGAGACTACCGTACTCGGTGAAGAAGCTCTTGCTGATATGACATAGTCACGGAATCGGGTCATTAACACCACGAATTGTGAGTTTAAATGAAATTGTTCAAGATAAATCGAATCCTCAGAATTTGAGGGGTAATTTATTATTGTTTCATTGAGATTACTGTAATTTTCTTGATCCTAAGCCACTTTGAAAAAATCCTAAATTTTCGTGCGCGAAGTTAGGATACACCTTCATACATGTGCAAAAATTAAAATGTTTATATGTTTTGTACCACCCAATAGTCAATGAACTCACCAGATTTCTTTGAACACGCAAAATAGTCGAAGGCCACGCACTGTTCATCATTCCATTTGCCACTCTGGTACATCTCCACACAGTCTTCAGCACCAAGCTCTGCACTGTCGGGTTGGTTAGGTGCCCAGTTCCTGTGCAGAGACAAGCAAGGCAAATTTAATGTTTTATCAACACATTTTAATTGGTAGTATTATCTGAACTTTTATCCATTATAATGGGGTTTTTTCTTCACCTCATGGGTTGTCTTTTTAAAAAGCATTATACAGATTTGTAATGGCTTCCAATATTTCCAAAAGGCCGGTTGACCCGTTTTCCACATACAAAAAATTAACTTGGCCCCTAGTAGTAGTAGCTTACAATTATCCACTAGCAAATGAGGATCTAAACAACTATGGTGGGAGTCTATCTGATGTGTCATTCTGGCCACCTCAAAGAAAAGTATAAGGGAGTGCCCTGTTCTGAATAGTCTTCATCTTAAGAAAGAAATTCAATTATGTCTTGTATGTTTAAATATATTGTTAGACTTGCATGTATGTTGGTAGTGTTTCATCGACCCATTTGAAAGTCAAGTCGTCAGCTCGATCGTGCAGACCAATCCAGAAGGCAGTACTGTAAAGACTGATCTTGTCCCTAAACCAGTCCTGTATGAAATGAAATAAAACTTGGCTTAAACTTTAAAGGGAAATAAGTTTTTGTTAAACTTATTTTAGTAACCATGCAACCAAACAACCATCCATCAATCAAGCAAGCAAGCAAGCAATCAATCAAATAAGCCAATACATAATAAACTGAAAAAATAAATAAATAAATCGATCCAACCAACCAACCATCCATCCATCCATCCATCCATCCATCCATCCATCCATCCATCCATCCATCCATCCATCCATCCATCCATCCATCCATCCATCCATCCATCCATCCATCCATCCATCCATCCATCCATCCATCCATCCATCCATCCATCCATCCATCCATCCATCCAATCAATCAATCAATCAATCAATCAATCAATCAATCAATCAGTCAATCAATCAATATAAATCCATATGTCTGAATACTCACATTCATGGCCATGGTTTTCAGGATGATAAGGTCTGCGTGTTGGCCCTGGCAGTATTCCCTGGCGGCAAAGAAGGGGCTGACCTGGGAGACGATCAGAACACACTGGTCCTCGTACTGAAGCCATCCTTGACCGCAGTCCTGGCACCGCACTGGAAGTCCAGAATAAAACACATTAGTACTGGGAGTGGACTCTATTACACAGTCTACAGAATCATGCAGGTAGAACTATTGTCTATATAATTTATATACAGCTGCTCACATGAATTCATGTAAATGGAACTGTAAGTATAACGGTGAAGAAAGGCAACACCATTCACTGACCATATGGCAACCGCATCACCTAACTGCAAATAAGAGGCCCAAATAAGTGACATAATCTATGACTATGTCAGATCATGTCTTGCAAAGACCGCACATCATCAGACATGCATGCATCAGATTGTAGTATAGGCGGGACACATAGTCATACTCATACCCATCCCGCAAATGACTGTAATGATAATTACTACAATATTCCCCGAAACATGCAGTTTAACATACCAGGATAGCTCTCATTATCATCTTGAGTTTAACATCATCGATCCAAGACAAAGTTAACTCCAGTCTTCATGTATTAAATAGTACTCATACAAGCTGAAAAAACATGTAATCCCTCTCCGGTGCACAAAAACTCTGCACATCTCTCCATCCATATTATATCGGGGGGGGGGGGGGGGGGAGGGGTACTGGTATGCCCCCGCTCAGTTGCTTTGGGCGATATCACCAGCGATATGTTACAGCCTCCTCTGTAATCAATCATAACTATTATATGTGTTTATACCTTTACTTAGGAGAGGCGATAAATGTTTTAAGTACGCATATCTCCTGGTATGTAACAAATCGTTATACCAGGATTTTCCTGGGACAAATGTTTCTTACTTGTTATATTTTACAAGGAATATAAAATTAATGCTCCCATTTAATTAAAATATAACAATCAACCATGTACATGTACATGTATTATAGGCGTTAGCGCATCGATAGCGCATCAATATGCTGTCTTGGTATACATTTCTCAAAACCTTTTGAAATATCAACATTCATTCTATGTTTGAGAAAATCGTCAAGTTGAAAGGAAATCTGAATTAGCTTTGGAGGCGTTATCAAAATATAATTACATTTCACTGCATGCATTGCCCCCTGGTCATCCTGTGCTGATAGTATTAAGGTCTGATATTATAGACTAGTAAGATATCGGACATCGTCGATATCGATGTCCGTATACTCGATATTGCGTGTGTACTGTGTATGTAAGCACTGCATTCCATGGCAGAAGACATGTGACTTCATCATGGCTGACTGCGATCAGTAGCGACGTCGTGTTTATCATGAATAAAGATTCACACCTGAAATGACTTTGTACTCGACCATTATTGATTAGCATACATCAAATAACATTGCATGGTGTCAGAGTTGAGGATCCGCTTTGGAAAATGACGTTTCTGAGGGGAGAAAGTGAAGTTTGAACCCGAAAATAGGTGAAGACGTTTCAGTTTTTTCGCATGCAATACTCGTAACACGTAGGGAACGAAATCAATACACTAAACCTTGTACACACGGTTGTCTATGGCAATACAGTATACATAACATGACTGATTCAGCGTGGAATGTCGTTGTGCGTAAGACATACTAACCTCCATGAAATTGCTTGTATCGTTATTTTGACTGGGTTTTAAAGTACCGCAGCAGTAAAATAAGTTATTAAAGCATTGTTCTGAGAGGGTGAAAGAGTGAGATTGATTATGGCGACTAGTCTTAGCCAACCAGATTCATTGGATTTGAGTGGAAATCTAGCAGAGAATTGGAAGCGTTTCAAGCAGAGGTTTGATTTGTTCAATGTTGCTAGTGGAATGTCGCAGAAAGATGATAAATGCCAGACTTCTATGTTTCTTCATGTCGTTGGGGATGGCGCCCTAGACATATACAATACGTTTGTGTTCGCCGAAGAGGGTGATGAGATGAAACTTGAGAAAGTCATTGAGCAGTTTGAGAAATATTGCATGCCAAAACGCAATGTGACATATGAAAGACATAGATTCTTCACGAGGTCACAGTGTGAGAGTGAAACGATTGATCAGTATGCTACAGAGTTGAGACATCGCGCACAGTCGTGTGAGTTCGGAGATTTGACAAACAGTTTGATTCAGGATAGAATTATCTGGGGAATGCTGGATAATGGGGTCCGTGAACGTCTATTGAGGCACGATGCGTTGACACTCGATAAGACATTGCAGCTATGTCGTGCTGCTGAAACTACTCGAGCTCAAGCCAATGAGTTGAGTTCAAAGGATGAGGTCTCCGTCGATGCTCTAGGAAGTAAGAAAAGGTTCTCTTCCAGGTCTCAGCAGAGTTTCAGGCAAGGTGAAGTTCATAGGCCACGTCAGGGTCAGGATTCAAGGCCGAAACAGAATTCAAGGAGTACATGTGGTAGATGTGGAAATTTCCATGGTTCGAATGGATGTCCGGCTCAAGGTCAAGTTTGCAGGAAATGTGGTAGGAATAATCACTTCGCAAAGTGTTGTAGAACACCGGTTGACAGAGTAATCAATGAGTTGCAGAATCTGGAGGTCGAAGATGATTTCTATGTTGATGTCGTAGAGGCAGAGAAATCAAGTGACGAGTGGAAGGTCAATGTGATTGTCAATGATAAACCAGTAGAATTCAAGTTGGATACTGGCGCTCAGACAAATCTAGTTCCGGAATCAGTGTATCAGAGTTTGAAACCTAAACCAAAGTTGCATCCGGCGCGTGTGAGGTTGACAGGGTACAGCGGAGTAACCATCCCGGTCAAGGGACGTTGTTTTGTACAGGTTCAGTACAAAGGTTCAACTCACACCATGGACTTTCTAGTGACTCCAGGAGAAAGACAACCGTTGCTAGGACTACAAGCATGTGATGCGCTACAGCTTGTAAAAAGAGTCTTGAATGTCAAGACAGAATCGCGACATGTGGTCGACGATTACCAAGACGTGTTTCAAGGGCAAGGATGTGTGCCAGGCAAGCATCACATCACACTAAACAAGGATGAAAGACCCATTGAACACGCATGTAGGAAAGTGTCATCCAACAGACGGAAACAGTTTGTTGAAGAAACAAAGAAAGACAAGACACTACAGCAGCTGTTAGGAGTCATCAAAGATGGCTGGCCTGAATCAAAACAGCAGTGTCCAGTAGCTATCAGAGAGTACTGGAACATCAGAGGTGAGCTATCTGAAGCTCAAGGCTTGATACTCAAAGGCAACAAGATTGTTGTACCAGCATCGATGAGGCATCAGATGCTGAGTCAGATCCATGAGGGTCACCAGGGCACTGAAAAGTGCAAGAGACGTGCAAGAGTTGTCTTGTATTGGCCCAGAATCAATCAAGATGTTGCGAAAATGGTACAAAATTGCCATTCGTGCCTGAGGTACAAGCCAAAACAGCAGAACCTGCCCATGTGGGACAATGATCCCCAGCACGTCGATCCTCAAACGGTGAGGGAAAGGAAGGAAGGGCAGAAAGCAAAACAAAAGAGACACTATGACCAACACGCTCGAGACCTACCAGAGTTCAGCGTAGGAGATCATGTCAGACTGCAAGACATGCAGAACAATCGTTGGTCACAACACGGGGTCATCAGGACCAGGCTGCCAAATCGTTCATATTTGGTACAGCTCGACAACGGCGAGATTCGACGACGAAATCGACGTCATATTCGACCGGCGCCACAACGCAGAGATGAGGGAATCATCGCAGCGCAGACGGACAGCGAATCCGAGGACGTCGCAGTCAACGATGACGACAACCACGCACGACGAGGTGATCGACCAGCGTCGCCAGGACCACCAGCGTCATCATACAGGACCACCAGGAGTGGACGACCTGTCAAGCCCCCAGAGCGCTTGGATCTTTAAGATTTAGGATAAACAGAACTTAAAGAACATAGACATTACAAAAAAGATGCATGTTCCATGTTTGGATTTTAAAGAGAAACATGGGCAAGAGTTTAAAAGGACTATTGAAATAGCACTTATGAAATGAATAATTGATAAAGACTTTTAAAATGAAACATTGAAAAGACTGTCAATTATTGGAAGTGAAAGTTACATTTTATTATGACAAAAAGTATTCAGTTCAAATGTCATATTTATAATGGTTATGTTTAACAATGTTGTTCTGTTCTCTCCACAGATGTCTGGATGAAGACTTTAAGATGGACTGAGCTATAGTTCACAAGATTGGAGTCAAATAAGTCATATGATTTGTATTTGTAAATGTTTAAACAAATATGCATTGAATGAATAGGTTTTTAAAGATAAGTAAATTGAAACATATAGAAACTCACACAATTATAAAGATATTGGATTGTTTAATATGCTTAAAGTTTAAAGGTGATAAAGAAACAAAAAATGATTCAGTAAAATGCATGTAGTTTAAAGGTGATAAAGAAACAAAAAATGATTCAGTAAAATGCATGTATTATAATTGTGTAAAAAGAAAGGAAACCTTCTTTAAAGAAAGGGAGGTGTGCTGATAGTATTAAGGTCTGATATTATAGACTAGTAAGATATCGGACATCGTCGATATCGATGTCCGTATACTCGATATTGCGTGTGTACTGTAAGCACTGCATTCCATGGCAGAAGACATGTGACTTCATCATGGCTGACTGCGATCAGTAGCGACGTCGTGTTTATCATGAATAAAGATTCACACCTGAAATGACTTTGTACTCGACCATTATTGATTAGCATACATCAAATAACATTGCAATCCGTTATCTATTAGTATTAGTAGCTATCAGCTTATCAAATCTTGCTGAAAGTGTGATCTTCGAACTGGCAATTTATCCACTGATTACAAGACATAATTTGCAGCCAGTACAGTACTGTGGCTACTACTAGTATGATAGTAGCAAAAATGATAATTACAATAATAATAATAATAATAATAATAATACAAATAAAATAATTACATCTTCTATTATGGTGTCGCTACGGGAGCATGTGCCCCCAAACGATTTGACAAAAAATGTATGTACATGTGTATGTTTGCATGTATTTATGGACATATGTATCTGTTTGTGTGTGTGTGTAAGGTTACTTATAAATACTTTTGAAAAAGTGTATGTACATATTTGTATTTATGTGTATGTTTGTATGTGTGTACGTGCATGTGAATGTTTCTGAGTGTGTGCGTATGTAAGTGTGTGTGATGTGTGTGTGTGTGTGTGTGTGTGTGTGTGTGTGCGTGTGTGTGTGTGTGTGTGTACGCGTATGTGTGTATTTTAAATACTACCAATTTATACTACAATTTAACTTGCCAACACTGGTAATTATCAAAATTAAGAGAAGTGAGCTCTTAATCATGGCTGCTTAGTAAGGCGTCACAATCAAGTTCCGTGTGATAACAGCCAATGTAGTGGTTTGATGTCATCCAGTTTCACAAGCAAAAATTATATGACAGTAATCCCACTTTTACTGCCACAATTTACACACTATGTAATTAAACAGATTTGTATAACCAATCAAGCTTTTGGTAAAGTTTTTAAAGAAAACACAGAAATAATGGGTCAAACACAAGTGCGCTTGATAGTTGTCCTCAGTAATCCATGTCTCTGCCATATACATGTAAATGAAGCTATCAAACTTTTGCATCTGTGCCTGGCCCGACTGAGTACCATACAATTAATTATTGTAATAAGTAGGTCCCCTGAGACAACAGACAACACGCCACCTTTCCTAAAAAGTAGCCAATACGCGTGGGGTTAGCCTGTGTTGATTATAGTGTAACCTAGTTTTGGAGGCTTCAAGTTCAAAGTAATCAAACTTTACACCTCTTCAACAGTGATAATCTTTCATCTAGGCTCAAATCTTACCCGTTATCTTAGTTTGGAATTAACTTTGCCAAACATTTATCTTCTTTGCCATAAGATTATCTTAATTTGTGATAATTCTTTGTACTTTTCTGCACGAAATCATATTTGTATAACTTAAACACCATTCTGTTTGATGGACATGCTTCATTTTTGTTTAGGAGGGGGGGGGGGGGGGGGGGGGAGAGGCTGAGGTCTTTATGCTTGAATATCACTGTGTATCCTTCCCGATTTGACCTTACAAACAAGGTCTTCATCGCTTTAGCTCCCCAGCAAAGCACATCGGTGAAATTGTCGAATTTGAGGTACCCTTTGCCCAAAATAAAGACACATTTTGCTTGAATTGTGTGCACCAATTTTGGCCAATGATTTGTTAGAATTTTAGGTGGCTTTGAATAACTCAATTATTACTGTTTCCAAATTCTCAGGGACTGCAGCCACTGCCACCCCCCCCCTCCCCTTTTTTGCCATTCCCCTAGGTATAACAATTCATACACAAATACACCACTAATCACTGTACGCGTTATACATGTACATGCTTTTCATTATATCTTTTACTCCACTTCGATGTGCCATGTATGGATGTTAAACTGACAAGACATAATTACTAATACAAAAATGCATATCGGCTTTCAAAACCTCTCCATCAAATATGTAGAACTTATCCTCCCTTCTCTATACCCCAACTGCCATCGCATTTTGAATTGGTGGTGTTCAATGTGCAACGTTCAAGATAATAGATTAAACTGAAGATACATTTTTCCACAATTGCTAGACCAGCGCTCTACCGACTGAGCTATAGAAAACCCTAGTGCAATGTTCATCCCTGAAACCCCTTAGTTTTCAATGCTCGTGTGATACAAAGAAACAGTTCGGTACAGAAATTGTTTGTTTTATTGTGACGAAGTGCTCTATATTTTAGTATTCAGTTCCATGTATTTCATCATGATAGTGAACTACCACAATGTACTCAATTTCTCCCCAATGTGGATATAATTAGACCTACAACCAAGCCAAGTTAGAAAGAAGTTTAGTCATGTATCATTCACAAGTTCATAATAATTTAAATTATGTCGATTAATTTCTTAAACCAAGAAAGGTTGTATCATTTGTAAGCAATCCATTTACCAAGTAGGTGACCCATGCATTTGTGATATCAATTAAATTACCCAATTAGCAAGCGCTTTTTATCAGTAGGGCGCTGATTATCTAGTGTTAAATATTTGCATAGGTTGACGGTGTTGACCAATATCAGAACTTACTGGATTTTTCCCGTAAGAGAGGGTGGCCCCAGCAGGGAAAAGGGATACAGGGGCTCAAAATATTTCAAAGAACAAAAATGGGCACCAAAATCATAAAAGAACTCCAAAATTGAATTTAGAGTTGTAGGTTAAAACATTTTTCATGATAAAGGCTTGATAACGACAACAATATTTCAAAGAACAAAAATGGGCACCCAAATCATAAAAGAACTCCAAAATTTAATTTAGAGTTGTAGGTTAAATATTTTTCATTATAAGGGCTTGATAAAGCCTGATATAGGCTTGATAAAGTCTCTAAAAGGAGGAGACAACAGCTTGTCAACAAATTATTAAGTTAATATATGCTGAATCTCAATCATTTTTCATAATGCTGTTAAATACGGAGCTTACATTGAAAAATAATTACTTTTTATTTTTCTCTAGAAACCAGTAGCATACCCATTTCCATTATTCATATTGCAACCCCTACAGCGAAACCCTCTGGAGTGCTGTATGTAGGGGTAAATTGTGCAATTCAATGGGATCTCATTCTATACTCAATACATACGACTCCACTCATATATTAGACCCCGCCCCCCTAAAGCTGTGCGAGTGTAATGATCATGCTGATGTTGGAGTATTGTGTTCGTGTGATGTTGATAATCATGTTGGTAATTTTCAAAATAATAACAAACAGTGTCAGCATCATATGCCATAGAAGGTGTTTGATTTAATTAATAAAATTATAAAGTAACATCTTTTTTCTTTAACAATATATAGAATATTGGTTCATTTGTAAAATATAGTGTTAGTATATCTACATAATTTATATACTCTTTGATCGCAAATATAACAAAAAGACATCTTTTAATATTGCATCACATTGACATTGAATCTGTAAACATATTCATAAAAGATAGACATGAAAAGATTTGAATAACTTTTACATAGAAATAATGATTAGCAGCACACAATGTATTCAATTTTCAATATATTAAATGTTCACACAAACTAGCTTTGTTAACTCTTTTAGCTGCGTTCCCACTAGAGCGAATTTTCGCGCGAATTTCCGCGCGAATATTCGCACGAATATTCGCACGGATCAAATTAGTGTTATTTGTATTAGATCGTTCCCACTATGGAGCGGTAATTCGCTCTGTATGGCGAAAATTCGCTAGCGAATTTATAAAATCGCTCTGGGGAGCGATTTATTGTGCGAATTTTGTTTTTCGACCAATCAGGAACAAGGGTGTGTCCGTGTGGGCGTGGCTAAAATGCTAGAGGATATTTCAAGTGTGTGTCTTCCTCGCTGAAATATGGCGTCGATGAATGTGGTGATAGAAACATATCCTCGGGAATGACGTCTTTTTTATTGTTCCTCTAGAGATTACAATAACCAAGTGAAACAGAACTGAACGTTGGATGATTTTGAGGAAACACATTGTCAACACGGTAAGTGAGTTTTACTTTTTCAACAGAAAAATCACATTTTCGTCGGTCATGTCAATACTCAAGCGCGCTAACCCGATCATAACATTGTCTATTTTGTGTGGCACAGTTCATCAGGATAATCTAGCCCAGCGCTCCGGCGAGACTTTGGAATTAGTGCCCGTAGCGCCCTAGTAAAGGCTTGAAGCCTCACCAGGCAGAGAGGGTTAAACTACAATTTCACAATGCCAGGCTAAACTAGGCCTAGCTAGCTACCTAGGGCCGGCCAGTAGGGGACCACTATCCGTGTGAATGTGGTGCATGAGATTGTATGAGACAATAAGGTTATCTGGTTATGGCTTTATAATTATGTTTATAATATTTGGTTCGAAATTTAGCCTTTTACTTAGGACTAGTAGTTACTGAGTACTGGTACTGGTAGACACGCTACCTTGGCCTTGCCCTTGGGCTTGGCCTTGGTAATTGATAGTAATACATGCCGATGATAGGGCTAGCCTGGGGATAAGACAATACCAAACAATGATAGCGTAACCATAAGGAACTTACGAACATACTTGTTACTAATTATTAGTCTAGACTTTTTAGTAACACGTAAAAGTAAACTAAAAGCTGACTAGGTCTAGGACTAGGCCTACATCTACAAAAACTAGACATTAGAATGTAGATGGGTGACTAGTCTAATTATGTACCATCTCTAGGGCTAGGCTTGATGATAGTGTGCTCGATCTTGAACCATGTCCATGCACATTTATTAGTAAAGTTGGTCCAGTTTAGTTTACTATATTACTAGGGGCCAGGGCCTCTATGGCTATGCTAGGTTAAAAGTAAATATAACTAAGCCAAGGGCAAGGCTAAAGGAAGCTAGATATAAGAAAGATATAAGAAAGATATAAGAAACTAGAAGTAAGTCATTAGTAAAATAGTAGTAGAGCCAAGTATGAGTTTGGATGGGATTTAGAATTTTAGTTTAAAATTTAATATTTTAAATTAATAATGCAAGGGATCGGTCATGACTGGGCTGTGCCAAACAATGCGACAGTCACTAGTACAACTATAGTCTACTCTAGTCTAGATGTAGTCGTACAGACGTATACAGATTACAGATCCTGGGACGTAGATCTAGCTAGAAGAGCGACTCTATGCCTAGCCCCTACTTTACTGTCCTAGACTAGACTAGAGTCTATGAGTATGAGAATGTTTCTTTACTATAATATAAAACAATAGGCTAGTACTCTACTCTAGTACTAGTACTAGTACTAGTACTATAGTAGACCTAGTACTCGTCATGAGTTAAAGGTATAAACTAGGTCTATACTGTGGGCCTAACCCCTAGATTACATTAGGCCTATATCAAAATCGTATTATTTTCGGTGTAGACTATGTCGAGTCCTAAGACTAGAGCCAAGCCTAGATAGAACGACCACAGTTTACAAATTACACATTTACCGTTATTGACAATATACTGTCTAGCACTCGGAACAGGCTATACGTACGGTGCATTTGTAAATTATGCGCATGATTACTGTGCATGTTCTAAATATAGATACAGATACACTTTTACGTGTGTGATGGTGATCAGCTGATTGATCAGCTGTTTCGGATGCAGTACACGCACAATATAATGCAGTACAGTGTATTCACCATTTGTTTCATCAATTGTAGTATACATTAGCCCTTACAATAATATGGCTAATTACAGTTTGGTTGCCTTGGTTTGGTTGCTGACACTGTCTCTAAAAATATGGTTCGACGTGTTGATTGGTGGTCGTCTTTTTAATAATTGTAATACTAGGCCTATAGTATGTATACAACAATAATTGTTGACCAATCAACCGCGGCACTTTGTGTTCAGTGCTTTATTTATTTTTATGTTTATTTATTTATTTATTTTTTGGGGGGGGGGGGGGAGGGCCGGGGTATTATGTTACAATATATACCTTAATAAAGTAAAGATGCAGATACATTTATAATCTAAATAATTTGCGTAGCATGGTCTGACTTGGGATGGGGAACACATTCATTACATGATAATTGTGCTTTCTTCTTCACAGATTGACCCTTTTTCTTGTTGTTGCGTGTGTGTGTGTGTGTGTGTGTGTGTGTGTGTGTGTGATTGTTTGGGGGGGGGGGGGATAGGGGCTCTCTGAACTACGACACTGCTCAGAATTGGTAATTTGCTTGTGACCACCATGAATATATAAATACATTTGTATGATTTGGTTGCCTGATTGAAGCAAAATAAACATGAGGTCAATACAATGTACTGATGCTTGTCAGTATTGCAACACTAAATCATAAAACTCTTATTTATCATGAATGTTTCCATACATACATACTATCCATTCTACATAACAAATGTTTGTTTAGATTGTTATTTTGAGTTGTGATGTCATAATTATGAAAATGGCATTATTTGTTTATAAATATTCCATATTTAGATTAATTTGTCAAATGAGTGCTTGTAATATACCATGACAAATTAAACTTGCTATTTGTTTAATCCAATCTCATTTCAGGATTGAAACCAACCAAGCAGAAGTCTCATAAGATACAGACAGGGTTCATGACAGTCCAGCGAAGTAGGGATATTGTTCTGTAAGTTATTAACCTTTTTTTATAGGAAAAATAGAACAATGAATTGGCATATTATATTATTTACAAAGCAAAAGAGAGAAATACAATTCGTATGTGCAGCACATCATGGCCATTTATGTCATCATACTGAAAAAGAATATTTCGGAAAAATTTTTACCCAGCTCATATTTTCTCTCTTTGTATATTCACAAAATGTATACAAGAGTATGACAGAGTGAATAGTGTTCTTTATGTTGTTCTTGGATTGAGTTATGATAATCATAATGGGTTATAAAGGAGAAATGGGCAAGTGTTCCACATTTGAGATAAAATGTACAACTTTTACAGTGTAATGGGGAGTACGCAGTTTTAGAAATCCGTTCGACTTTATCCCAAAAGAAAAGCTAAGGCTTTCAATCTGTCCATTTATTTGCTTCAAACATGTAGAAATTGTGTTTTATCTTTCATTTCAATTTTCAGTTTTATATTTGAGTCAGATCATGGTATTTTAAAATGAGTTTCTGTATCAATGATCAAGTGCATGTAATTAATTTAAGATACCAGTCAAATTGAATTATTTATTAAATCATTGTAATTTGAGTAATGTCCTCAGCCTGGGATGATATGAACAGTATGAAGCTTTTATGACTAAATTACTATCAAGCAATCCTTCTTGAATATTTATTTTCTATTTTCTATCTTTGAATTTAATCAATCTGAAAAACGTTAAACATACTGTTAAAATGATTTGTATCTTGTATTATCATTTTACAGGTACAGGAACAAGAACCATGCAACCGAGGTGAATGACAACTTAAAGGAGAAAGTGATTCCGAAAAGTCCTATTTGGCCCAGAGCATATCATATCTTCATCACAAACTATAAGAGGAATAGACATAAATAAAGGGGTGGGATGGGGGGGGGGGGGGGGGGGGGGGGGTGTTAGGTGATTTTGAGTACTGGAATCATAAAATGCAAGGAATGAAATTATTCATTTGATTTTCCAGAGCATGTCAGTTGTCACATATGTATTGGATATCCTTTCCAAAAGTGTTATACAAACATTTTAGTTTATAATGATCTATGAAGAGACCATGGGCGTCGATACTTACGTAATACCCATTCATCAGGGGGGGATGGATGAATGAATCATCCCCCCCTGATCAATGGGTATCAATGACAGATCGACGCCCGTGGAAGAGACCAACATGGCTAGCTACAGGAGAAGGTCCTAGCTGGCCCCAATATCACTCCCCATAATAATATCATGCTTGATGGAAAAAGCGGTGTACTTTCCAAGGTAAATCTATTAGTATAATCGGTCCTAATGATTATTTTGTAATATAAATATATTAATTATATTGCGCCAAATAAATTGAAGATTTACGTTAGTTACGGCTAGCTATTTTTTATAATTAATATGAATTTGTTTGGAGGAGGTGTTTCCTCTTTTTTGCTTGTCAGGTAAAAACCTGTGGCGACTTCATCCCCCCCCCCCCCCCTGCCCTTATTCAACTTGACTATGTGAATATTTGCAAAACTTCTGACAGAAAATTTGATTGACCGGTATTTGTATTGGTCGCCATCACAGTATCCTATTCGGCTGTCTATTTACATGATAATTACAAGGTTTGATTAAGTGACAAGTTCCTTCTTTATTCAAACACAATTGACGTATCTTTGAGTTCATATAATGTACAATACAGAGCTAAATTTCATGGATGCTAGTCCTGAACATGCTGAATTCATTGTCTTCAACCCCCAAGTATAATGCAAATTGATCAATTTCTTGGAAATTTCGAGTAAGATCAGATGAAATGACTGACGACTTTAAGATAATGTTTTCAGTATTATCCAGGATTCATATTTTTGTCTTACATTATATTTTCGGTCCATTTTGTCTAAATAATTAATTTTAACAAATCATAAATTCATGTGTATTAGGTTTTCATGTTTTCATTATTTAAAGGGTGATTGAATTAAAAATGCATGTTGACTTCGGTTGATCTATAATCATCACATATATGTTGACTATTTGATGTAAATTTCTGTCAGATTTTTCTATTATTTTTATACTACCTGCTAAGATCCACCCATAAAACCCCTCTATCATTGACTTCTCTGACGATCAGCTAGATAAACATAAACAAAAGATATGTTCTCATCCACCAACTACCTTATCATTGCTTATTGCATTAGCATTGGATGTTTTCATTGAAACCCTTCTTTTCATGGTGAGTGGGCATTGTATAAAACATGCAGTCCAATTGTAAACAGGTGGTCAGTGGACATACCAATGTCTTTTGTTCATCTAGCTGACTGATGGTTGAATGGTATTTGATGTCACATAAGTCAATAGCTTATGACAGGATTTTTTAGTGGTGAAGCTTAGCAGGTAGAAAAAAAGTAATATAAAAAATAATATAAAAAATATGACAAACATGTACATCAAATAGTCAACAGATATGTGATGTATTCATTATTATAGATCAAACAAAGTCAACATGCGTGTTTTAATTTAGTCACCCATGTTGCATTAAGTAAAATTGTTTTTGTATAGCTATAATTACTTGTAAAATTTGTAGTTGTACGTGTAATTCAGATTACCTTGATGTATTACTGTGTTCATTGATAACATTGGGCATCTCCCCTTCCCCTATAAATAATATCCTCTCTCTTTAGACTACCCTTTATCATGTTTCTTTTTAGTTCTGTTCTTTTGTATCATTATGCAAGGCAACACTACTAGCGTTCAGCTTATGTATGAAATTGATTGTTGCGAGACGTATAATAAATAAATAAATAATTTACATTTTATGCACATATTGACAGGCATTTGAATGTAATATACAGAGTGGTAGAGGTAAACATACTGTATCAAGTTTATATCATTCCTTTACTTTTCATTGCAGACATCGTTCTAAGCTCATAAATGTTTTTTTTTTTTATCCCAAGAAATGTTTAATTTCTTTAAATGTTTGTAAAATATGATAATGCACTATATACGGAATAACTCGAATGCTATCAATAATTACACACGTTGTAAAATACAGTTGTGCAGATATACAAGCATCGATGAAATAATATGAACTGACCCCATAAATGTATTTGGATTAATTTTACATGTCACTATTTTTATATTCTTTTTTGTTTTCTTACTGCAAACTATAACATACAGAACCAAATTATAATAAACATTATTGTGATGTTCTCCATAATTATGACTTGAAACAACTTGTTGATGAGTGGTAATTAATGATTGTTTATGTTTTATCTATGAAACTGATTAATTGTCATATGTATTCGGGGTACAGGGGGGTACATTATGTCTTCCAAATTGATCGCATTATACAGGGTGGCCCCCAAAAACGGAACGGGGTACTCGCCATAATAAAGAAACATGATGACTTACGTTCACGGGATAATTCATCTTTTTAAAAGAAAAATGCTATGAAGAAGACTAATGCCCGGCGCAGACAGAGCCGACTCGACCCGATCCGACTGGTTTTCAGTCTGCCTCAGGACTCCGGTTTTTCCAGTCAAGTGCCAGTCAGAGGTCATTCGAGGCCGATTCAACATGCTGGATCGGCTCTGACTGAGCGAAACTGACTCTAGCCTGACTGAAACCCAGTCGGATCGGGTCGAGTCGACTCTGTCTGCGCCGGGCTTAAATGTGGTCAAGTAGTACTTATTTTAGGATGTAAATATTTTGTTTCGTTTTGGGGGCCACTCTGTATTCACCATCGATATATCGATGGTATGCACCAGGAAATACATATTGCAAATGCCCTATGATGTGTACTGTTTGGGTCTTTGTGTGTGTATGTTGTGTGTGTGTGTGTGTGTGTGTGTGCGGTGTTTATGTTATGTACTTGTGTATGCGTGCGAATAATTATGATTGGGTATACGATTGGATATGGTGTGCATTGCGTATACAAATGTATGGATGTGCATGCGAATGTGTATGGATGTGCACAGTGGCGTAGCTACGGGGGGGCACGTGCCCCCCAATAATTTCGAAAAAACAATAGAAAACATAAGGGGACATTTTTTGAAAAAACAAAGAAATACATAAGGTGTGCCCCCCCCCCCCCCCACCCCCCCCCCCCCCCCCCCCCCCCCCCCAATAATTGTCGTGCCCCCCAATCAGTCCGACCACGCTACGCCACTGGATGTGCAAGTGTGTGTACGAATGTGTATACGTGTGTATTTTTTGGAAATGTGTACATATGAGGGCGTGTTCTTTTTTTTTGTAAAATTGTATGTGTATGTGGTAGTATACTTAAATCTGAGTTTGTGGTGTCTGTGTTTCTCAAGCTGACGTCCCAGAAAGAGGAGTGTGTATGACGTCCCAGAAAGAGGAGTGTGTATGACCTCATAATCTATTCAAAATCAGGTCAAGAACTATTGTTTGTACTGTCGTTTTTTATGCCAAATCCAATGGTATGAATCAAACTGATTAGCAGCTATATGGTCTAAATTAGTCATTGTTCAATCATTGTGAATGTCAACAATACACAATATTAATATTCAATTGGCAATTTGTCATGTATCGCAAATCTGTATCTCTACTTAGCTATATATCATAGCTATACCCTAACTCAGATATTAAAGATTATTATGTTATAATTAGTACCAGTTGCCTTAATAATATATAAAATGATTAGTCTGAAGAAGATAAAGCCACACACGTGACATTATCGTAATTGATTTGCCCTGATCTTCGGTTGTCAAGGACAACGTACTAATTTGCATATACCCGGCGAATATTCGCTCTAGTGGGAACACTTTGTCCGCGGCGAATTTTCGCGCGAATTTCCGCTGCGGAAATTCGCGCGAAAATTCGCTCTAGTGGGAACGCAGCTTTAACGTGCCAGGGATTTTAATGCTCTATGGCATTTGTGTGCATTGTAACTCGCAAAAATGCGAGCTTGGCACGTTAGGAGTTAAAATATTGAAAATAACGACTGGCCAAAAATGACTTGACCTGTTATACCTAGTCCAGCAAGTTACTACCAATGCTTAAAAATGTTATCACATTTAATTCACACAGATTTAAAAACAATACTGACTTTATGTGATTGATATTTGGTAACTAGAATTGTAGGGAAGAACAAATCTTATATGTAAAATCTCTATGTAAAACATGCTGACAACTGGTGATGAAATATAATGTACAAATATTTAAAAATAAAATATGCACCATACACATGGGAGAACTTTGCTACATGTGTGAACTTGTCCACCTACATGCAAACATTAGACGCTAATGTACAAGCTGCTATACAAAATCATTACCTTCCTGCCTGTACTTTTTTCTCATAATAAACATTGACTGAATTCTTTTGAGTAACAATGCTTGGAGGACAATAATAACATTTTGAAAATAAAGGCAATGAACAGGCTATAGTGCTGCATGATAGCAGAACTTTTGGAATGTTGGTGGCCAAGTTAACCCGTGTGGCCGAAGTTTCCCATGTGCATGTTTTAAGGGGGAAAAAAGATGAAATAGGGGATTTTAAAAATGTAATCATGATCTTATTTTCATGTTTTGTGTTTAAATTAAAACAAAAATGCTTCAAACTATCACATTTGTATATAGGCTTCAGACATGGAACTACATTTGGTTTGCTTGATCATAGAATCCTCTCAACTTTTTCTATCTCATATTAACATTGACTGAATTCTGATTTCAACTTACAATAATAAGATTTTAGAAATAAAATAGTCTCCGCTTAAAACATTCAAAGAAATACGCCTGTTAAAGAGGTAAGAATTGACCAATCATTTTGTATGTTTCTTAAGGGGGTTCACCTGTTAAAGTGGAAACATATACCTTGTAAAACTGCCTACCAAAATAAGAAAAGGTTACTGTACCACCTTAAAAGAAAATATTATCATTTAACAGTGAATTTAAGCTTCTGCTGTGTCGGCCTCTTTTGGTTTTGCATCTTCCACCTGAATCTTGGTTTCACCAGCTCCAGCTCCGGACATATATAGGGCATTATCAAATCCTGCTGGCGCTGCAGGGGTCGGGAATGGGTTGGATGTCGCTGGAGCCTTCAGAGACGCCGACTTCCGTGAAGACACGAACCAGCCGACAACGAGGAGGATGGCAACGATGAGGACCACCATCCCGATAATGATGCCTGCTATTGCGCCTCCAGTTAAGGCTATTAATTTTGAATAAAGAAATGGAAATACAAACACTCCTTTTAATGAGTATACAAAATAACATTTCCAGAGGAAATTGGTTAGAACTTTTGGTGAAAGAAAATCTTCACAGTTATAGTCCATGTTAGCACTGGAATAAGCTAAAGACGACAGCTATATTAAAGTATATACACACTACTTTGACCAAAACAACTTTAATGATGACATTATTATAATAAACATTTTAAGAAGGATATGGAAGATTATAAACAAATTAGTATACTATATTTTTCAAAGGAGGAAGACAATGAACAATGTAAGACCAATACACCTTGAACCTTGAAGAATTACTCTCCCAAAAGCATAAACGCTTGAGTGTTAATCATTAAATATGTCAAACATGTTTCTCCTCCCCATATTTGTAATATTCAGTCCAAAGGAATAAAAAATTATACAGGACTAATAATGTATCCCTAACATTGATTTAAAGACATTAGGAACTTACCACCAGTATCCCCTGTTATTGGCTCTGCATCAGTTTCATTGCGATCTGAGATGAGTGAAGAATATGAGAATAATAAGAATGCAATAATTTCAGGATTTTAGAGGTGGAGGAAACCGGGAGAGGGGCGGTAGAGAGTGGGGAAGTATGCATAGGTTAGCAAGTGTGACACAGAGTGAGGGTCTAGTCCCAATCAGGCCTTTTAAGTCAGTGGTGTAGCATGGTCAGACTTATTAGAAGCTCACAAATTATTGGGGTGGCACACTTTATGCATTTCTTTATTTCTTGAAAGATTTTACCCTTATGTTTTCATTGTTTTTTCTCATTATTTGAGGGCATGTGCCCCCCCAAGCATCGACAGAAACAACAAAATATTTGTTTTAAAGTGCTAAATAGGCTAATCTGAATTATTTTATAGACAGGTTCCATATAATTGTTTAGCCTACTTTAAAAGAAAGTTTGACTCAAGTTTTCCCCAAATTCAATCAATGACAAAGATTTATACTTACATTTATCCATCTTGCAGACGAATGAAGCACTAGCGTAGCAGTCATCATCGTTCCACTTGCCATAGATATCAGAGTACATCTCCACACAGTCTTCATTGGTTCCAGCCCAGGTCTCGGTTGGCTCACCGTTATTCCAATGGACGTAGTCTACCGGCGTGTTGTCAGTGTACTTGAATCCACCTGAAAAAGGGAAAGAAAAAATTTAACAGGAAAAGGGGATTTGAAAATGTGATACAAAAAATGCAAATATATAAATAAATAATTATGAATCATTATTTGGGAAAGATGCTATTAGTAATAGTAAATATCTTTTTACAAAGCAGTCTCAAAGTAACTTGTAGGAAGGCCAATCGAGCAGTTTTATGCTCCTACCAAACACTTGCACGACAATTCAATATCCCTCTCAATTACACATAGCCAGCCTGCCTCTCCTCCCAAAGACATTTCCATTCAATGCTTCAATTTCAACCTATGTATCATTCATTGCTTTTCATCCAACACTATCATTCAGTGTTACATTAATTCATCATTTACCTGTTTCTGAGCGGGTAAGTCCCAGCCAAACGGAGCGCACGCCCTGCCTGTCAGCTACCATCTTGCGCACAAAATCGTTCTCTTCCTTCGAGTGAATGCTGGCAAGCTCCCCACCTAGAGTCACACATTCTTGGCGAGCCGTAAACCATTGGGTCCTGGTTGTTTCTTCAGGAGCTATGAAGCAGTGACCACCAAACTCGGTCCATCCCGCCGGGCAGTATCCCTCAATTGTTGGCACACGTGTTGGCGGCTCCTCTGTGATTTAGAAAATAAGATTTTTAAAAATGTTAATGTTGTCATTATGGTTTATAATAATACGTGAATAATTTGTTATAAGAATTTATTGGGTGTTGGTTGTTCCTTCTGGAGCTATGAAGCAGTGACCGCCAATGACTCAGTCTATCCGGCTGGGCAGTACCCCTCACAGGTTGGCACACGTGTCAGCAGCTCCTCTGTGGTTAAGAAAGTAAGATTTTATTTATAAATATGTTTTAATTATGGTTTATAATAGAAAATCTATTAGTTAAAAAGAATTTATTGAATGTTGGTTGTTTCTTCTGGAGCGATGAAACAGTGATGAACCAAACTCAGACCATCCCGCCGGGCAGTACCCCTCAAGGGTTGGCACACTTGTCGGTGGCTCCTCTGTGGTTAGAGAGTAGGGTTTTTTTTCTTTAAAGAACTTGTAATTATAGACACTAATATGAAATATGCTTATGTTTTATTTGGAAGAGAAGATATAATAAATATTAAACCATAACATTAACCCTAATCCCACTCAGGGGGGGGCCTTTTTGGCCCCCCCTGTCGTTTTTTTTGACGTGCATCTAGACCGTTTGAAATTTCACGTTCAAACATGACTATTTTCTCTCAAGTCTCCCGCATGTTTTGATATATAATTCACCCCGGTCGGACCTGTAGAACTGATTTTAGAGGTCGATAATTGCTCGTCCGTCACAAAAAAATGTAATTTTTGTACAGGTTTCTATGTAATTCCTATATCCGATGCCATGTAAACTCCAAATCTGTTATAATTGTTACTTTGAATTATAATTTGGATTATTTCTTTGTTATTAGTTGAATTCATACACTTCAAAGATAAATTCTTCTAAAAAAACTAAAAAAACAACAACAAAAAAACAATAAAATACATAAGAATTAAAACAATGTGGATAAATCTGGGAATACTAATTTGCATATTTATGCAAATTAGTGATATATTTTATCACCATAAAAAACATGGATATGATGAATAACATCATTTGAAAGTATTTTTACAGAAAACCTGAAGAAATCCTGTAATTTCTTTTGATTTTAGATGAAAATCCCAATTTTTTCCCAACTTCGTCAAAAATTTGCATATTCAAAATTTTAATTAATTATTAAAAAAAAAATAATGGTCCAATTTTTTTTTTCTTTTTCATATTCTTATTCTACTTGACTTGTTTTACGTGTGTGCCAACTTTCAAGTCGATCGGTCTATTCGTTGCCAAGATTTGAGGGGGGGGCCAAAACAGCCCCCCCCCCCCCCCCCCCCAGTGGACTCAAGTGACGAAAATAACCCAGTGGGATTAGGGTTAAGGTAAAATTATATAGCTTGAATTTATGATAGTTTCATCCTTTGCCTACTTATGACAAAAGAAAATATAGAAGCAATTACCAAGAACAATATTGTTGTTATGATGGTTCATACAGAGAATGGGTCAAACAGATTCTGTAATAAACTGAATTTGACTCACTGTTTGTCTTCCTGCAGATGGCTGGATGGGTCTCCTGGCAGTTGCTATCATCCCAGGCCGGAGTATCCTTCAGCAGTACACACCCCTCGCCTAACCTCTCACTTGGTTCGCTGTCACCCCACTTGGAGAAGTAAACCGGCCAGCCATCACTCCATGAAAATTCACCATCCTGAAATAATTTGAAATTGCATTTAATTAATTAATGTTTAAAATGCATGAATACAAATTAGTTTGATCTCCTATTTCTGCATGATTGGTCCAAAAACTCATTTCAGCATGTATTCCTTCACTTGGACAGGTTAAATAGCCAACCGTCGCTCCACAAGTCAGAGAACTCACAATCCTGCAGCAAATTTAAAAACGTTTCCTGAAAATATGTAATTACTCTATTTAAAATCTTAATAGCATTCAGATAAACACATGCCTTACAGATATTTTTACAACTTTGTAATAACCCCATTACTAATCACTCATATATAGTCATTTGAGGAAGCACTCCTTTCTTAGTGCCTCCCTTATGACAGGGATTTGGCATTTGACATGTACGGCAACACGTGTTGCATGAACGCGTCTTTGCTATTATTACTTCCAACCTTGTCCTTTGTGATCTGAACAAACGCCACCCGTATGTCCGTAGATCAGTCACAGTCACATGAGCGTTAAGACGGTCCTAGCTATTAAAGAGTGTGTCATGAAACAGGCCCCTGATTTCAAGTTACAACACTTAGAGGACAATAACAACATTTTGAAAATACTGTCTCGGCTTATTAAAAACATTTTTAAAAACCTGTCAAAGGGATAAGGATTAACCAAACATTTCTTATGTTTCTTAAGGAAAAATTCACCCTTAATCGGGTTCACCTGTTAAGAAGTGGTGAAATATACCTTGCAAAACTGCCTACCCAAATAAGCGGAGGTTACTGTACCACTTTGAAAGAAAATAGTACAATTTAACAGTGCATTTAAGCTTCTGCTGTGTTTGCCTCTTTTTAGATATTCCTACAACTTTGTTATAACCCCATTACTAAGCATTCACATTTTAGTCCAGACAAAATTTGAGGTCGCAATCCTTTCTCAGTGCCTCCCTTATGACAGAGATTTGGCACATCCTGCTCTAAGTACTATTAACTAAAAGTAAGCATACAGATTGATGTATACATTTATTTTGTTACAATTGCATAAATTAAAGGCCTGATCATGAGTTTATAACATCTCAAATATTATGAAGATTGGACCAATCAGGATTTTTTCCAAACAAAATATAAAATGTTTTTTTCCAAAACGTTTAGATTACAGTTTTTATTTTGTTTGTACATAACATTTTATATACTATTTGTCCCATATGTCATCTTATTAATTCACATTTTAGTCCAGACAAAATTTGAGGTCGCAATCCTTTCTCAGTGCCTCCCTTATGACAGAGATTTGGCACATCCTGCTCTAAGTACTATTAACTAAAAGTAAGCATACAGATTGATGTATACATTTATTTTGTTACAATTGCATAAATTAAAGGCCTGATCATGAGTTTATAACATCTCAAATATTATGAAGATTGGACCAATCAGGATTTTTTCCAAACAAAATATAAAATGTTTTTTTCCAAAACGTTTAGATTACAGTTTTTATTTTGTTTGTACATAACATTTTATATACTATTTGTCCCATATGTCATCTTATTAATGTAACTTCTAGGATTTCACTTAAAAGTGTTTACTTATGAATTTCCATCATAGTACTGTCTGCAGGCATGTGAGTGAGGTAAGAAAAAAAAAGAGGAACGTCGCGGCGTAATTCCACAAGTGTGCGGGGAGTGCACATTGCGAGCACAAAGTCCATTGTGGCTGGGGTCCAGGCCTTGACGTTTTTGTATTCTCGACCCATTTTTCATAATTCTTCCAAAATTACTAGGTAAGATTTGGTCCGATTTACATTTAAATGTTGTCTCTATACATTTAATAAAGTAAAGTAAAAAAAAAAAAACTAAAAAAAAAAAAAAAAATTTGTATCCTTTTTTTTTACATAAAAAAAACACGTGGAATTCCGCGGAAACGCGGAAGTCTCACATGCCTGTGTCTGCTATTTAGCTTAATTGATTTTAAACCCTTTCCACCTGCCCGGAGCAACACGTATGAACAAGGCTCCAGAGATATACAAGAACAGGTTTAACACAATCAAAAGGCCAAAGACCACACATTGGTCATACCCCATTACATTTCAACCAAATCCATGCATCAGAGGTGCCACTGGTGTACATGTACTCCAGGATAGCCTCATTGTACAGACTGATGAGATATGTAAGAAATTTTCTTGATATTATCAATAAGCCAAAAGACCACAAATTGTTCATACCTCATTACTTTTCAGCCCGATCCATGCGTCAGAGACAGTACTGGTGTACAGCATGTACTCCAAGAAAGCCTCATTGTAGGAGTCCGTAATACTAGCCAGATGCCCGCCCTCTGACCGGCAGTAGATCTCTGCGTCTTCGTAGGTGCGCATCCGGGTGTCCAGTTTGTAGCATGAGTCGTCGTACGACATGTAGTCGCCGCTACAGCCGTTCTCTATGGGCAGAACCTCGCTGCCTCCTTCAACTAATAAACATGAATTAGAAATTTAAACAAAAATCATTTGAATTGAATGAAAGGTTGATATGAATCTTTCAAGATACATTCTTTGTTTATCTACCACATTTTTACTAAGGAAAACTGACTGAACCAAATGATTAAATGAAAAAAGGAGACAAAATCTAACTGAGCTTTACCCCACTAAATATTGGCAAAGTTATTCGACTTTTTAGGTCTTTGTAACATATTTTACACATAAATAGTGAGGGCTGCACATTGTTTGAGTATATAACCAGCATTGTCTTGTCTGTCTTAATATTGTTTTACGATCTTGTTGTGGACAAATACAGTATATTGTTCAAATTCAGTGATAAGTGTGGTTGGACTTACTTAGGTCTTTGTAACAGATGTAACCCATGACCAAGGAGCATTGTACATCGTTCCAGTAACCAGCATAGTCTGGTTCATTCAGCATCTCTACACAGTTCTCTGCATCCTGCAAATTTGTAAAAAACAACAACAACAGTTCAAAAATTTATTATTTCTTTGAGAGCTAGTTACTGTATGATTTGTCAACGTTCTTTATAGACTATTTAATTGACTTTCTTCAATGTTCAAGTACTATACTCTTTCACTTTGTCTCTATTTGTTTAGTTATAATCGCATTAGGTTTGCCACAAGGATTAAGTTGGTATAGGCCATATGTCCATCTGTCTGAAAATTGAAACCTTCAATTACTTCAACAATTTTTGTAGGTATCCTTCTGGTAAATAATTTGTCAACGACATAATTTGCTGACTCCTTCTTTTCGTTAACCACAACGATTAAACAAAATTTATTACTCACAGCATTTGGAAAAGTGATAATTCCCTTTGGTTATAAGCTGGCTGCCAGGTGGTGTATTTTATGCTCAGTCCATACTTCGAGTGGAAATGAAAAATCAAACCTTAATCTTAACGCATCAGGTTAAGTAGGTGTTATTCTAATATTCTAGATATTGTCATCAACAACATCATGTGCTATTACTCACCGCATTCGGTGCGGTGATGATTCCCTTTGGTTCCCCTGGCAACCAGTTAGTATATGCTGTACTCTGTCCATCCGTCCAGTGGAACTGAACGTTGGAACCGAGATCGGAGAAACCGATCCACGCATCAACAGGCAAGTCTTTTATCAGGAATGTCAGTAGGGCTATAGGATGAAAAAAAGAGAAGTAAAATCAAAATGATATTAGATTGAGAGGAACAGCACATGTAGGTTGGTATAATAACAAAGAGAGAGAGGCAGGACTGAGATGTTTTGGGCATGTTAAGAGGAGGAAGGCAGGGTCCCTGTATATAAAGGGAGAAGGTCGCTGGATATGGAGTTACCAGGAAGACCAAAGAAGTTTACTGACCTGGTGAGTATGGTAATGGGGGTTGTTTGTGAAATAAAACAGTAACTGGTCATTACTAAACTAAAGCACCTAAAGGTACTACTTGTCCTCGCGCAATGGCATAATTTAAATTACACATCTTAGCCCCATCATTTCTGTAATGAAACATTCACTTCTAGAAATATAACTTCATATAAGACTTATTTTGCACCATTTCCATCATGATTGCTGACCAGCAATCCAATATTAAGACATAAGTTTAAGACCTAATTTTTTTAACCTTTTCTGCCCTTTTGAATAAGAAATTATCTCCTTACTTTCCACCTCCTTGTTGTGTATGCCGACTAGCGTGCCTCCATCAACCTCGCAAACCTCCCTGGCATTCTTCCACTTGTACCTATCGCTCTCCTCATAACCACCAATCTTGTAGCACTTATTGAACCACTTGAAGTATCCGTTGTTGGTGTCGCAGCCCCCAGTCGGGACGGGTGTTGGGGCGTTGGTGATGGGCGTTATGGAGTCCTGCACACGCTTGCAGATGAAAGGAGTGGGCACACCACAGTTCTGGTCGTTCCACCTGCTGGCACCTGTACATGCAGTAAGTGAAATAGAGTATGATTATGGAATGAATGGGTCTGATAAACTTTGCAATGACAGTTAAACATTTTCCTCTTACTCTCTAATTCAAATACAATACAATTCATATTTTACACAACACTGTTTCTAAGGTTTATGCCCACTCTCCAGGTTGAAAATAAATTAAGTGATTAAATGCAGAAAACATTGTTACAGATTAGTCTATTTAAGTGTATATATCTTATCTATCTATATATATACTGTATATATATATACTGTATATATATATTTATATCCCTTCTATGAATATTCTTGAGTATTCTAGAAACGTGATTGGTCAATTGGGGCTCTCACAATAAAGATTATTTCCACTATACATCTGAAATCGGGGAATATGTTTCACTATCTTTGCCGATAGCAGGAAAATAACGTTATAGATCATATTGCCCATAGAGATGCGTGTAATAACAGCTTCTCTGCGAGCGGAGGTCTTGTTTTAGCTTGCGAAAGATGCTCGACGAGATTTCCCAAAGAGTAATTTAAAACGAAATACAGAATATTTTCACCCGTGAATATCAACAAGTTCCAACAAATATTCTAGAGATGCATTTCATGTATAACATGGCGGTTTTCGAAGTAAACAATTTCGAAAATGGTGCACATTCTGCATCAGCACATTCTGTGACAGTAATTCAGTTCATTTTCATTTCATGTATGTAATGTACGAATAGCTATTTTCCCATTCAATTACACACGTGTGTATGTAAAGTAGGTTGATTATTCACTTTGATGCGCGCGTTTTGCATTTGTGTGCGCATTAATTGTTAATGCGCGTAACCATGAATGGAAACGCGCTCTGTGCCAGGACCTATTGCGCTAAGGGGGCCAGTGTCACAAACAGAACATAGTGCAGTGATGGTTCTATGATCAATGGTTTGTTTTCCTTTTGTTTTCCTTAATACTTAAGTTTAATTGAAATCATTTATTTGTGCGATGATTATAATCATGCGAAGGATATAGAGCAAACAGAAGGGATATAAAACAAATATACCAATCTTTTAGTTCAAAAGTATAGTGGAAATTATATATCTTCGGAGGGACTGGCATAGTTACTATTTTTGTCCTCGGGGCTTCGCCCCTCGGAAAAAATAGTTCTATGCCAGTCCCTCCTCAGATATATAATTCCACTATACTTTCTCACAGCTTGGTATATTTGTATACTATCTATCATCTATCCATGCATCCATATATCACTGCTCCATCATCCATCCATCTTTCCATCCATCCATCTACCCATCCATCCGTCCATCCATCCATCCATCCATCCATCCATCCATCCATCCATCTATCTATATATCTATCTATCTATCTATATATCTATCTATTTATCTAACTATCTATCTATCTATCTATATCTATCGTAGTAGTAACGTTTTGTTTATCTATCTATCTATCGAAGTAGTCACGTTTTGTTTATCTATCTATCTATCTATCTATTTATCTAATTATCTATCTATCTATCTATCTATCAAAGTAGTAATGTTTTGTTTATCTATCTAGCTATCTATTTATCTATCTGTCTATCTATCTATCTATCTATATATATATTTATCTAATTATCTATCTATCTATCTAAGTAGATATATATATATATATCTATCGTTCTATCTATCGTTCTATTTAACTAATTATCTATCTGTCTTTCTTTTTATATATTTTACCCTGGCCAATCTTGTTGATCTCTCCACAGGCTTCCTCCCCATGGTTGTCATTGGGTTCTCCAGGGTTCCAGTTAGCGTAGGTGTATGCTGATCCATCTGACCAACTAATGACAGGAGAGGAAATCAATAATATATTTGTATTGCCTCATTGGAAATTCCTAATGCATGAATTGTTATTTTTTACTTCAAAATATAGTATATATTTAAATATAAGTTCTACCTCTAGGGCATTGACTTTGTGATTACAGATAGCAATGTTCCTTTAATTGGGATATTAAGACCAAAGGAAACAAAGAACATAGGATTTCATTTCGCATATGTATACACTGATCCATATCCGTTGACTGGGGTTATAATAATAGTGTAAAGCGCTATGATACTCCCTTTAATAGCACTATATAAATAACTGTTATTATTATTTTGTATGCCCTTGTCAAAAACTGTGTGTTTACTATAATAGTAAGTGTACTTACGTGTAAGGACCATCAACAACCTCTTGCCTGAGACCAATCCAGTACTGGGTAGCGATTTGCGGTGCCTAATGGAATGAATTGAAAAGTGGGATTTTTTGCATAGTTACTGACACACAAAAAATCCTCTTATTATATTACAGTCGTCAACTTCCGGTGAAATTCATAGGTTTAGTTGCAAATCACATTAACCAAATGTCTAGTTAATAATATAATGAAGGACCTAGCAATGTAATTTCTCCACCTTCGTGCCTACAACAATTTGCTTTATCATAAAGTATCAAATTATAATAATGCTATTAACCACTTACCTACAAGATTTTGCATTTCCCATAGCTAATACATGGTACGTACACCATGTTCCCATAGTGAATCAGTTAACCCCTTGACCACGGGAACCAAGTGGGTTGTGTACAAAGTCTATGGAGATTTCATAAACTCGTAGAGAATGGGTTAAAAGAGGTTTGCATATATCCTTATTTACCATTGCCATGATGAGTTGGTTTTCAGTTCCAGACATGATAGAGGTAAGATGGCCGCCTTTTTCCTGACACCAAGCCTGGGCATCGAACCAGCTCTTCCTATCACCCGCTCCGGCCACGTCACTGAAGTAGTAGCAATACGGGTATACATACTTCCAGGTCGAGTCAGAGGGGCAGGTACCAACTGGAATCAAACATACATGTAGGATAAAAATAGAGTGAAGCCACTATTTCATTCATGCTTTTAATAATTTATTGATTGATAGATTGATTATACATTTTACTTACATAATACACTGTATTATTATGAAAGCATAGCAAGAGGGCAGATTTATTCGCAATTAATTCCATGATTGGCATTATTTATCTATTGATTAAACATTTTACAATTAAGCATAAACATCATAGAGAATTTGGTCACAATAAAAGTATGATTGAATTGTTATGATTTCTTTCATATTTTTCTCAGTCTATATACAATAAGCAGACACATGTAGTACAAGCATAAATATTCACTCATTCATCTCTAAAGTGGACAAAATATAGGGAGATATAATTTGTTTTAAATAATTATACCAAGCACATCTTTATTTTGTAATAATTTAAATGCTTCTCAACGAGTCATTTATACTCGTAATTTAGGGTACAGGGACACTCATTTAAATTAATATATTGCGTAAAACAACAAAGATATGTAAAACCTAGATATTAGATATGCAAGATAAATATAAGATACTTACTTGCTGGCAAAGGAGTAACAGGTGTTATTGCTGAAACATAACAAATACAATAAAACAATTTTGTGAATGAAAATTGTAAATGCATAATTGAAACAAGTATAACTTTGTATTACAAAAGAACTAAGTAACGTCAAACGTAAAGGCGTGTTTTCCTACTGCAGGTTTATGACAAGAATAAATGGATTTAGTAACAAAATCCACAAAACTTATTTAGTTCTCATAGTGGTTACAAACCTTGTTGCATTCATATTACCAATAGAAGCATGGAACAGGTATAGCAAATATCACTTTGCATTTTCACTCATTACTTGGTCACATAGAATTAATTAAGCATGGAATTTTCACATGTGCATCACTAAGTGGACATATCAGATCACAGAAATACACATTTCACACTTTTTGGACATGTCAACAAAGTTACTTAATCCCTGCAAGTTCAAGTGCAACTGCAACCAAGATGGGTTGGGGAGCAATGAATTCTAGGAGGAGGGAAAGATGTGCAAAAAATAACAATGACTCTATTTAAAACAGGGGTGCAAGCAATTTCCCCCATAACCTTCACAACAGAAGAATAACAAATAGTTGGTTTAGAGAGAGAGAGAAGGGCAATTAGTCACTTTTAGTTTTTCAGAGAAAATCAAGTTTGAAAGCCATGTAGAAACCAAATGTTCAAGTAGGTAGCTATCTTTTATATTTGATAAAATATTCCAAAAATTAGACATGATACAAGATGGTATGAGTAATGCAATTTAGCCCAAAATTGACCTAACAACCTTATCATTCTAATCTGGTGAAATGTACATGACCAATGTAAGGGGGTATGGGGAAAAAAAGTACATACATTTGCGTTTCTTGCAGATCCAGCTCCTGATGCCATAGCATGGGATGTCGTTCCACCCACGGCCATCGTTGAGGAACATCTCAACGCATTCTTCATCAGTGGCGTAATCGTTGGGTTCACCGGGCGACCAGTTCACGTAGATTAGCGCGTTACCATCACTCCACTGCCAGGCTAAACAAAATAAATGAATAAATACATTATGAAATGAAATGATTAAACAAATATCTTAACTCTGAACATTACTTGCATATTTCTAAGGAACAGCTGGATGCATGCATGTTCGGTGTTGTAATCGTTGGGTTCACCGGGAGCCTGGTTTATGAAAATCAGAGCTGTACCATTGCTCCACTGACAAGCTACATAGATATCAAATTAAATAAACAACTAAATGATTGTATGGGCCTAAACAAAAATAAACAAATGAATACATGACTACACAAATTATTGAGGAAAATTCAAACAATGTATTACCTCCTTCTTGGTTGATATCATTCAACCCAATCCAGAAGCCATATAAATTATCTTGGTCTCTGCAAAAGAATAAAGAGAAAAAGATGTGGTATATTAATTAAAAGTGAACCTTTATAGCTGTTAATAATTCTTCAAATATGCAATTTATTATGTAATGATGTCAGTGAATTTCATGAATGTAGTAAAACGAAAAGCAAATTCATTCTATCCATATAACATGATCATAAACAGTAGAGAGTAGCTGATGAAATGAAAAATAACTAATCATTACTAAATTAGTGATCTCATTTCAACTGAAAAATAACTTATTTCTTAAACTGAAGACATATCATGGAGTAGTCATACTGAACTGATGCATGTTCAGAGTAAAGCCTTTTGAGATGATATTTAATACTTATATGAGCTATATGTATTAATTTGAACTATTTATGGTGAATATCAATACATACGTTGGTGTGTATCTTGACACAATGTACTGCTCCTCTGCGATACTGTCAAAACTGGCTAGATCCCCACCCATCGCCAGACACTCGGCACGAGCATCTTGGTATCTGAGCTGTTCTTCCGCTGGTTTTTCATATACCTGTTAGTTTGTTTTTGCAAAGAAGAGATGAAAAATCATGAACAAATATAAAGACATACCGTAGAACACCATCGTCAAGCACCCCCAAGCACCAATATGCATCTTGCTTTTAAAGAGCTCCCGCTCTCTGTCCAAACGGGAAACTTTAATCAAGAATGCAAATAATGGTGAGGAATATTCATGAGGATAATAATGGAGGTGAATCTCTTTAAACGTCTTTAAAAGCAAGATGCGTATAGGTGCTTGGGGGTGCTTGACGATGGTGTTCTACGGTATATAACACTGAAACTGTGCTGCTAATATGAAATACTTTTGAAGCTCGCTTTTGTTTATAGGCTGGAATCAGGCGTATGCACCTTGTAACATAAACAGTTTCTTGAACAGACTCTTTAATCACTACAGACTTTGTAGATCATCCACCAGGTTCCAATAGGCAATGGGTTAAATCATAAATTGTTTATATTCAAATTAAAAATAAAATTATTCAATACATATAAAAATACACATTTAAAGAGTTGCAAAATTATATCAAATGCAAATTTGCAAATTCGTTTTAAAGCAAAACAATATTGAAGGCTCATCATACTGTACCTTGCAACCCTGATAGACTCCACATATAAATCAGAATTGTAAATATGAATAATAACATTAAAACAACCATGCAGGAAGCTAACGAAGTCTAAATTAATTTATGTCTATTTTGACTAACCCTGAAGCAGCTATTGCCGTAACCAATTTCACCAGCACTGCAGCCATCATCCGAGGGGGGAGTGACGGGGGCCTGAGTGTAGGGCGTGTCAGTAGCGCCTTGAATGGGCTGTTCGCAGATGTAGTTGAGGGCGTTAGGACAGGGTTCGTCCATCCAGAGACCGGCGATGGACAGATCGTATCCTCCGATCATGGCGACACATTTACCCAAGCTGTCATCTGTCATGGAAACAGAAAAAATGTAACTCTATTTGTAGGTTTGGACTTCTATTCTCATTTTGATATCCATTCAGAGAGTACGGTAGGAGGTGACAGGTTGTAACTTGTGATAATGGCGCACATTGACCCAAGCTGTCATCCATCATGAACCTTAAAAGTGAAGTTTGAACTTCTGTAAGTTTTCTTTTTGATAGACATATATTTTATATATTTGGGCCGTGTTTTATAAAAAACTTGTTTCCAATTATTGTAACTAATGTACTATGGCATCAGTAATAGAAGGGCCCTGCACACAGAATCTCCATTTATCATCCTATCGAAGAGACAGTGTTAATTCTGTGGGATTTAGGTAATGTGTATCCTGGGCCCCATGCAGACAGAGTGGGCCTATCCACCCACTTAACCTCAACTAATTGTCCTATCCGTGGGACAGAGAATATGCTACAAATTTACTGTTTTCCTACTGGGCTGGTCAGCCAAGTAAAATTAAGACTTATAAAATCTTGCTCGCCTGAAACAAGAAATGGGTGGCCCAAAACAAAGAAAATCAATAATAAGTCTGTTATTTTGTTTGCCTGGTTCATTCCAGGCAAGTAAAATTTGTTGTTAACAAAATGTGGTGGCCAAAAGCTCATTTTTAGTGGCCCCGGGCCTGCAGGCCTGTGTTAACTAATTTTAAGAATTTGCACTGATCCAACTTACCTGGTTGACCTGGACCCCAAGCAGACAGAGTCGGGTAGGAGCCGTCCACCCACTTGTAAGTCCCCGGACTATCAGTGTCACTCAGACCGATCCAGTAGTCATCTGAGCCGGTGTACATGACAAAGTATTCACCCAGTTGAGAAGCCAAGTAAGCCTGGTCAAATCTTCATGAGTAAGTTTTAATGCAGAAATTGAATAAAGAAATGTTAATTTTGTATGCCAACTTTTAGTTCAATGTGAAATGTGGTAATATATTATGTACCACTATTTTCTTCATATCAATTTGTAAAATGATAATATTCAATATGTTTCTTTCTTTTTTTCATTAACAACCTTGTACCATACCCTATTCCTTCATGTTAATGTTGATTCTCCTTTTAATGATTCAACATTTCTTTATTAAAATCATCTAAAAACAGATTTTTTTAAATACATGTGATGGCTGGTTGTTCCTGAAACCCTTCTCAATGCTTGTGATGGTCAGAGGCTGGTATAAATATAATAAACAATAAACAAAGAATAATTATAGCCTAGGGCAAATTAGAGTATTGAAAAAGCAGGCCTAAAACATAATTTACTTGTTATTGATGGTTGCAAGTTTCGCGCCTTTGGACACGCAAGAATCCCTGGCATCAGTCCATGATAGTTTGTTGTCGGATACCATCAGATAACAGGTCGACATGTAGTTAACCCAGCCCTAGAAATATGAAGAAGAAAAAGTTCAAAACACAAGCCTGTTAAGTAAAAAGACACCTCAATTCTTTCAAACAATTCAATTAAACTTGATGTATTGAATTATGAAAAAATATGAAGGTCACAATAGTTTGTGCAAATACATCATAAGATAACAGCCCTAACAAAACTGAGGATATCTGGTTGTAGTGTAATTATCCATGTTTTTTTACAATCTAAATTATAAGTAAAATAATATCAATATCTTGTCATTAGAAGAGCTTGAATAATTATTTGTAAATGTTAAAACAAATCTGATATCAACAAAAGTCAATAGTGTGTTATCTGATGAAATCAAATAAACAGGTTAAAAACAGAAAGATTATCTTCCCATAGATCAAAGGTTATACTACCAATAGCAAAGTGTATTTTGATTTGTAAGACTGCACTGAGACCAAAACCATTTATATACACAAAGTCAGGCAAATATCTTACATATCTATAGTTGCGCTATGTCAGCAATTTAAGTCTGGATACTAAACAGTATGACAACTTTGACATTTAATACAGGTGTGGATACATGCATGATGTATGGTGATCAGCATGCATTAGAAATCTGTCAGTTCTTACTGCTTCTGTTTAGAACCCTTGAATCATGGCGTGTACAAAAAATACTTTATTTATTGATGGTATACTTACATCAGGGCACCCGGTATAGACAGGCGGGGCATTTGAACTTGTTTGCGCCCTCTTGCAGACACCATAAGTAGAGAATCCAGTACAGGGGACGTCCTTCCAGCCATTGAACTGTCAACATAAAATTGATTAAAATGGGACACTTAATTATGCATATAATGCATATAATGCATATAATCCTACAATTGAACAAAGTTCATTAATCCTCTGAGTGCTAAATGACATTGCTAGAAGTTACTTAACCCAGTTCTTTAGACCAAGTTGTAGTATATGAATAGCTTAATCCACTCATCCATTTACAATGACTACATGAAAGAAGTCATACATAAATTAAATATACACTTATCCAATATGTGTATTTAGAGATAAATGTATAGATTTAATTTTATGACCATAAAGTCAAACCAGGCAATCAAGAGGTTAATCTCTAGACCACAACAGATTCTGGTTTCAAGACCAGTGATAAGTTGACATCTACCCCAGATAACTACATGTATAGTCCTATTAACTACCCAACCCCTCCAAAGTGAAATGGCAACTAGGCCCTGTAACATAAAGATCAACGATCAGTCATCTGATTAATCAATTGATCACACAATAAATGAACTAAGCATATGATCAATCAATTGATAAAACAATCAAATGTGAGTCTTTCTGTAAAAGGGCCCTGAACACCTAGGCAAGTACTAAATATAGGGCACATACTCACCTACGACAAGTAACGACATAGGAAAAGTAGTGG
This sequence comes from Echinarachnius parma, assembly GCA_037951105.1. Lineage (NCBI taxonomy): Eukaryota > Metazoa > Echinodermata > Echinoidea > Clypeasteroida > Echinarachniidae > Echinarachnius > Echinarachnius parma. The sequence continues at coordinate 130,773 of JBAMJV010000224.1, read as the reverse complement.
CTATTACCCAACTAGGACAAGTACACACAAAAGGCAATTACCCAGCTTTGAGAAGTATTCATCTTGGACAAGTCGAAATTGGACAAGTAAATATTCAAGAAGGCTAATTACTGAACTAGGACTAGCGCCATGTGCATTTAGATGGTAGGTAGTTGAGAGAGTATCATTTTTTCCATTGGCAAATTACCCACATATCAATGCTCAAAATTAGCACAGGCCCGCAGGCCCAGGACCATAAAAAATTGCCTTCGGGCCACAAAATGTTGTTGAAACTTGATTCCGCTAGCCCGAATGGGCTATTAACTACGACAGAACCTGTTATGTTATTCATTATTTGGGGCCACCTGATTGAGGTTTTGGGGCACTAGAAATATACGAATTGTGTGTTTGCTCACCCCACTGGGCCACAAAGCAAAATAGGTTATTTTCTAGCATTGCACATACATGCATATTGCATAGCACTATGCACTATACTCACAGCAGTATCAAAGTACACACAGTCATCGTTGAAGAGGTCATTCATGGGTTCACCCTTGGCCCACAGGGTGTAGGTGACCGCACTGTCATCCGTCCAGGCATAGTTTGACTCCAGCACCTGGTCCGTCAGCCCAAGCCATGCTCCATTGATGATGCGGTCGCCTTGGTTACCTAAAATGATGATAATAATAATAATCATCAGTTTCGTTTTGCTTTTTAATTGGTTCTCCCATAGAGCATACATGTACATGAATGTGCAAGTACAGTCAAACCACCATATAGTGACCACCTAATTCAGGGAATCAAGAAAGGTGGTCACTGTAGACAGGTGACCTCTATAATAATAATAATAATAAATAATTTATATAGCGCAGAAACTATATATATATATTCGACTGCGCTATAGACAAATTACATGTAAGTAATATTGTTTTTGTTTGATATTGTTTGATATAGAGATAAGACAAGTTCAATCAAATGTTATGAAAACCTAATTTATGATCTAATCTTTGGCCAAAGGGCTCCTTCAGCGATTTTTGTACAACTGAAACAAAACAAATAAATATTAAACCCCCCCCCCAAAAAAAAAAAAAACCTGCAGTGTTTTGTTCAAGTTGCCTTACCTCTACCACGATTACAATGACGCAGAGCAAAGTCTTTAGCTCTGCAGTTTGATATTAATTGATTGAACCATTAAATGAACATATAGTCTCTCACCTGTCTGCATCAAGCTGAACACAAAGTTGTTCTCGCTAGAGTCTGCGATGGAGACTAGCTTTGAGGATCGTAGCTCGCAGAGATCTCCCATGTCACTGAAACCGTATGAATCCGTGATGAGCGAATAGCAGGATCCACGGTATGAAAGCTCTTCGTTGTTGCAACCAAACGTTGGGTCAGGGGTGGTTGGTGGTGCAAAGGTTGGGGCATTAAAGTCTAAAAAGGACAAATAAAAACACTTTTAACAAATAATGTCACATGCACAATTTTACATATTTGTCTGAAACAATGTAGTGAAAGTGAGAATGAGTTCAATTCATAACAAGATCCATACAATTTTGACAAACAAATATTGTATCCCAGGGGGGAGTAGCTTGAAAGATTGAGATCGGTGGCAATTAATGTTTTGAATTAATCGCAAGTCAGAAAATATGCTCATTTGAGCCAATCAGATTGGCACATTTAGGCGCATTTTATGTCCTGCGATTAATCGCAACTCTTCATGCAACACCCCCCAGTAAAACATGTGATGAAAAAAAAATAATTAAAAATCACCAAACTATATAAAAAACAACAACAATAACAACAACAATGAAAGAAATGAAAGCATACCCCTGTGGTAGTAATCCCAGGGATCTTCGAATTCCGGAACAAGTCCAACACTTCCTGAAGAGTCTTTGTCCGTGGAGAGTAAGATACACTGGCGACCGCTACGGTAGTAGTTGAAAGAGCGGCAAGTGAAGGCGGAGTACACACAGAGGAAGGCACAGTCCTCCGGCCACACGTTGTTGATTGGAACGTCAACGGAGTAGTCGAGACGGGAGTTGGGGTACGTCATGAAATTCAAGTTTGTAAAAGCTGCATGAGAGAATAGAAATTATGGATGATAACAAAAATACATGTGTTCGTAGGAGCTGAACAAGATAATAAAAATGGGTTGACAATAATGGATGGCAATTAAGATCATGGTTTCAAGTAAAAGAATTAAATATCATAATAAATAATCCAAAACTTAAACACAGTTTTTCTCCAAATATTGTAATAGAACCATTTTATTAAAAAACGATATGAACTACGACATAACAAGCGTCAAACAATAACATGTATATTGTTTTTAGCTGCATCACACCACTGACAATACGCATATATTAGCAAGAATTGTTTCAACTGTAAATTAATATAGAAATATAAGATAATCTCAACTTACTATCCTTTTTGCAGATTGCAAAGCGGGCGTTGGAGCAGCCGAGATCATTCCATCTCCCGCTGTTTGCATACATCTCAACACAATCCTCTCCACCCAGATTATTTGGTTCTCCTACAAAGCCGAAACAAAATGATGGAAACAATGTTAGGTAAATATTTAATTTCATTTACATTTCATTTTGTTTTGTGTTGCTTTGTTTTGTTTGATATCATTTCATTCAATTTCATTCTATTCTAGCCCATTTCATTTCATTTCATTTCATTTCAATTAATTCGATTAAATAACTTCCACAAGTATTGCACAAGTATTGATTCACATAACCAACTATATAAACATTCGATTTGTATATACCTGTTGGTAGGATTGCGCAACTTTCAGGAGTATTGCACAATCTCTAAATGATTCAATTCACACAACCAGCTTTATACATGACCTCCAACTACATAAAATCTGAAGAAATATTGGTGAATACTGTATGTTCAGAGATTTTGACAAATGAAATGGAAATATAAAATAGTAATCATACATATGAAATGTGGGTCCCTCACATTATTCAAATTATATATGTATGGATATTTCAGTAATTTCTGAACCAATTTTGATATTTAAAAATGTACTTTGTCTTTAAAACCATGTGCTCTTTCAAATACTACATTTAGTTCTGTTACCACAAAAAATAATTTATTGGCGTGCCCTCATAACCAAAGCTGTACTATCATTTTAATTGAAAAGAATAACTTACCATTTTCCCAGTTGAGGTAAGCCAACGGTGCGCCGTCAGACCACTGGAAGCCGTACTGCATGTTGGTAGTGTGCAACCCAACCCAGAAAGAGTTGACACCTCTGCTGTAATAGTATTGTGCATATCCTGTCAAAATGATCAAACAATATTCTGGTAAATGACTGTACTAATACCCTTCACTGATACCCTTGCTGTACATATTTTTGTGCTTTCAATGGTTGAATAAAATAAAATAAAATAAAATCAATGTACGTGTAGGTTAAACACTGGATGCTCATTCCATGTTTGACCAGTTCATAACATGTATTCTCCATAGACCCTAGCCAGAGTATTTTCAGGTTCAGTCCTGAATGGGTTAATTGAAAAAAGAAAGAGTTGACACCTGTACTATGATAGAAATAGTGTATGGTTTGGAGTTAAATATACCAGAAATGACACCGATACATTTTTAATTTCTCGAGTGCATTTAATATTGCATCGAGGCCGCAGGCCGAGTGCAATATTATTGCACGAGTGAAATTCAAAATGAATCGGTGTGTATCAAGTTTACAGGGATTTCAGAAACTTGACAGGAATGGGATAATGACTACACTACATTCAAACTTATGTTGAGTGAACTCAGTCTCAAGGTTTCCCATAAAGACTAATCAGACGTCCGCCTTGGTAGTGGTACACACTGTCCGTCTCCTGCCAGCTGTGGTAGTCAATCTCCTACTTTTAATACTGGACATTATCAACATTTTACATGACCAAACAGAATGATTCCATTAATATTTTAATGACTACACTACATGCAAACTTACGTTGAGTGAACTCAGTCTCAAGGTATCCTGCCGGCTGCATTTTTCAATCTCTTATTTTAATATTAGACATTAATAGCTTTGACAGGACCAAACAGAATGGTTCCATAAATGTTCTTATTGTTTCACTTCATTCAAACTTACGTTGAGTGAACTCAGTCTCAAGGTATCCCGTAAGACTAGTCAGACGTCCGCCCTGGTAGTGGCACACACTGTCCGACTCCTGCCAGCTGCGGTATTCCTCCTCGTATTTGTAGCAGTTCCCGGACATTGTGTCGTAGATCCATCCACTGCCGCACCGTCCACTGGGAGGGACTGATCAGATGGTATTAAAATAACGAAAATATATATAATGATCCAAATTGTGGTGGATGTTATTCAATACCAGATCAAGTTTTGAAGCTGATATTACTATGTAAGTATTCATAAGTATGGCTCCTGGTAACTACATTTGTACAGTATAGCTTTTCATATTTGTTTAATGTAGACCAACATTGTGTCATAGATCCATCCGCTGCTACACCGGCCACTAGGAGGGACTGCTCAGATGATAACAAAATGATGAACGATCATAATCATAACAATGTTGTATTTATAACGCGCATATCACATACATTTGTATGTCTCTATGCATTGTCAGAAATTGAAAAAGAAAGGAAGCCGATCAGCATACGATATTGCATAATAACTTTAAATAACAGAATACAAATGATGTTATGATAATCATTATTGTGGAGGATGTGACTTAATACCAGATCAGGTTTTGAAGCTGATATAATATCACATATAATGTACATGTATATCTCCTGGTAACTTTAGAGTACCTCCTCGTATGTAGTAGTTGCCAGAATTTTCATTTTCCACCAGCTGCCATATTGTAAACTATGAGGAACTGATCATACTATTGAAATAATTAGAATGCTATTACATTGAACATAATTGTGCCTGAGTTCAAGTTTGTAATGGGCATTATTACACTGTATGTTTATAAGATAGGGCTAATGCTACTCTTATTTTGTAACTATTAGACGTATGTGAGATCTTTATAGACAATTTCCCAAGAATTCAAATATATATTGCTGCCTTTGAAGTTTGTAAATGTATAATGGAAAAAAAACTTACATGTCAATGGTACGGGAGTAGTGTATGCGCCACCAGGATCTGTCAGAGAAAATATAACAAATAAATATGTAAGCAATCATTTGATTTAGTTGATTAGGGTAATTAATTGATTTAGGCTAAATGAATTAAAGTGATTTTCACTCTTTATCTATTAAGAATGGAACAAATATCTAAACTAATGTTAATATTATATATTTTATATCTTCATCACTTACTCTCACAGAATAGGTACGATGTCATTGCTGAGCATTTTCAGCAATAAATCCTTATATTAAAGATGGTATCAAATTCATTAAATGTATAAATGTTAATTTCAATAGAAATTCCAAACCTAGTAAATATATATGTAAATATAGCCATCTTTGTTATCACCAAGCTATTGTGTTTGGTCTAAAAGGTTGAATAAACTATGTGATATATAAATACTATTGATCTTCATTAATGATTGCAACATTTTCTACTCACATTTAGGCATTTTGCAGACAAAGCGGTAAAGGCGATCACATTTGTGGTCATTCCACATCCCGACTTTGTAGAAATAAAATTCCATGTGGACGCAATCCTCACCACCTTTGTTATTTGGTTCATCAGGCCCCCAGTTGCGATAATCATACTGATGAAAGGGATAATAAATACATCTTTTCAGATCATTTTCAATGGACATAGCAATTACCCACTGTATTATTGTATACAAATACATAGATCTTACCCTAACTAGTTTTCAAAATCAAGACAGAAATTACAAATATGCTATTCTGTAACCTCATGATAGAAGGTGTAGTTTAAGTAATCACTCATTCATTTTGTATCATCACACAACTTCCTGTCAATTGCGGGCAAAACTGAGCGCTAAGTCGTTAGCTTCTGCCAGATCTTCGATTGTGTACATTTTAAGTAATTATTAACTGATAATAGAAAAATGTAATCAAGTAGATTTTAACTAATTTGCAAATGAATATTAAAGTGATGCCTGTAAAGTGTCAGATATTGCACAAAATGACATTTGAGACTTCAATCCTATATCAATATCATTGTAAAATACAATTGAAAGATTTGTGAAAGTTTGAAAGAAAATGAACACTGTTTACCTAGTGAAAAAAACGAATATTGAGTTCATATTTTATCACCGAATACTGATGGTCTGCCATACTTTTGTAGCAGTAATGAATGATCCGTTTGAGATATTCGCACCCGTGTATTTTTACACACGTAGTACATAATTCATGGAATTTGAACTCGCTCGGCTCAAAGTTCAATCTCTGGAATTTTCTCACGGGTGCTGCATGCGGACGTTCTCAGCTAAGACAAATGTACTTTTTTTCAATTGCGTTGATTAACGCTTTAGAAATAATGATTTTCAATGATAATTATCTTCATACTAAAGGGACATTTGAAAAAATCAAACCCTATTTTATTCTTCTCTTACCATAAGCTAAACAACACGGTAGAAGAGAAACGAGGAAGCTCCAAGTAATTTTCGTGGATTTGGACACTTTACAGGTATGACTTTAATGAATGTAATAAATAAATTGATTGAACTAAAGACAGATATTAAAATGCATTAGGTTGGCCAAATCAAATCCTACTATGAAATATTTCTCATCAGAGTTAACACTTCAATCCCCTCTCGGGTTCTATCAGGATCGTGTGAAAGAACAATATATACCGCATGATTATCACACAATTGATTAATTAATCAATTGATAAAATTTACTAGATACACTGATCAATTAGTAAATAAGTCATTGTGATATGAGAAAGGATAATGATAATAATAACTAATCAATTATGCTTCTTACCGGAGTTCCGTCTTCATACTCCCATCCACTCTCGGTACCCCGATCATGTAGACCAATCCACATACTCTCTCCAATAGAATTGACCCTCTCTGAAGAAACAGGAAGATAAAAGGACAAACTCATAAACATCTCAGAATTACATTGTTAAGTGTAAGAATAGTTTGTATAGTAAGTATTTTTTTCACACATAAATGTAGGTATGTATTTTTTGTTTGCTGTATGCTCGCAGGAGTTTTAACAAAATATTGAACAACTTTCTTGTATTTTGAAGAGTGGCATTCAACAATTAAACATTACTAAGTTTATATCATTTTACATTATATCATGTTATTATACACTGTATTATAATCAACCAGTTTTCTACATTTAGATCGCACCTGTGAGGAAAGACTGCTCTCCGTTGGAGTGGATACTGACAAGGTTAGCGGAGGAGAAGTAGGCCTGGCACTGGGTCTGGGCCTCGCCCTGGCTCACGATGAGTGTTGGGAAGTAGTAGCAGGAGTCACCATACAGATCCCATCCTGCCTCACACGAACCAATTGCTGTTCATGAGGGAGAAAGAAAGAAATAAAGATACATGTATACAGATTGATTGAAATGTAACGGTTACACTGTTGCAGCTTTTTGTGTCAGAGAAGTAGGATTTGCACTGGGTCTGTGCCCTGGCTTGAGTCATGATGATAGGCAGAAAGAAAGAGATAAAGATACAGATTGATTGATTAAAATGAAAAGCTTATATTTTTGTAGCTTTTTGTGTCAGAGAAATATGATTTGCACTGGCTCTGGGCCTCAGCTTGAGTCAAGATAAGTGTCAAGAAGTAATAGTCGCCAAACAGATCCCATACTGCCTAACAAGAACCAACCACTATTCGTGAGAGTAGCAAAGAAAGAAATATGGGCAATTGATCCGTTTTAAGAAAATAAAAGTGCAGAGAGAAAGGAAAAATATGACAAATATTTACAATTTTACAGCCATTTAGGTGAGGATGTCAAATACTCCATTTACATGCAGATTTCATCTAAAAACATCACATTAAAATACATAAGAGTAAAGCCTTACTAACAACTTTTTCCAAAATTATAACTATGAAATATAATTGGATTAGATTAGTTAAAAATTATATAAACTCACAAAGTGCTAAAATTGATGTACATGTACCACTTAATTAAGAATGACTAGTATGATTTTAACAAGATTCTCATAAATAGTTTTCCCACTCTGGCCTCATAAAATGGGGATTTTGTGAGTTTTGTACATTCTAATGTGTCGAAGCTGCAACGCATTTACATTATACTGTTGGATCTGTGTGACATAAACCACAATTGAAGTGTGCACAATCAAAGATCTGACAGAGGCCAACAACGTAGCGCTCAGTTTTGCCTCGCCATTGTCAGAGACTTGTGTGATGATACAAAATGAATGAATGAATGAAATCACATTTCTGTATGATGGACAGTCAAATTTATTTTACTTAAGGGCAAGTTATGGTTATACTCACGTTGTTCTGGTTGCACAGGAGTCACAACGCTACCTATAAAATAAAAAACAAAAAACAAGAAAGACATTTTTCAAAGCATTCTTCATTTCAATTCACTTGTTTCTTGAAGAAAGGATGACAATCGAAAGTGACAACTTAAAGTGATTACCGTATTTGCCGGTGTATAAACCGCACCGGTGGATAAACCGCACCCCCAACTTCGGGTTGGCATTGAAGAGAAAAAAAACACGTTCTAGATAATAAATGTGATGGGAATGATTGCACTATATACAAATTCCATGATTTCCCCCTAACTTTTGTACATTTTAAATACACAAAACAACAACACAAGTCACATACTGGTTCCTTATTGAAGTACAATTCATAACAGAAAAGCCTCTCAAGTTTTTCACTCCATGTTAACTGATTTTGTTGCCATATGTATGTGGTATTTTCGTGAAATATGTTCCTATATCTCTGTGTATTATCCGCTCCCCCATTTTGCAAGTTATTCTGTATGGAAAAAGGTGCGGTTAATACACCAGCAAATACGGTAATTGATTTCAAAAGATTCTTCCAAAAGTGACACTTGATGAGACTTATATCAAACACCAATCTCATTTGATGATTCTTCTGAATAATGTGGGATAGTTTCATACAAAAGAACACCGTGTTTATCTCAATGAAAAAAGTGAAAATGAATGTCAGATTTTATCGCCCATTCATTTTGAATTCCTGGAATTCTTTTCATTCAATCATAAATATCTTCATAATAAGGGACACATGTGAAAATCTTAATCCATTTAATTATTCTGCCACCAGAATGTGACAGTTCAAAGTGATTTGGTTGAATTAGACAAATTTAATGGATTACTTTATCAACTCTAATTAAAATACTATTATGTCGAAATACAATGCATAGAAAATATTATGCATATAATGTATGTTATCTTCAAGCACAGTTAGAATTATCATAAATTTGCTTTTTTTAATCTGACAAGCAATAAATGCAATCATTGAATCATGCTGATAATACTATTATTAGTAGTATCGTTATTAAAGGCAATACATTTGGCATTCAGGTTTTATGTTTCCGGTTTCATATGGTATATAACATTAAATAATTTAATGATGTAACGATTAAGTATCATTTCACTACCATTACATACAATCATTAATAAAGTCAATGAAATTTCTTTATTATCCATGTTAAAATTCTTTATTTACCTGTTGATATTTTGCACACAAATCCTCCTAGTGATTGGCAGTTATTTTGGTACCATTTTCCGTTGGTGTCACCTAAAAGGGGAAGGAAACATATAATTAATGTATACAATATATCCTACAAACTTTCGATAGTAATAAGTTATTGTTTATTTAGTTCTTACAATTAAATTGCCAAGAAAATGTCATATGTAAATAAACCTACGTGAAATTCAAAGGATTTAGTACACCAAAACCACAACAAAGACGGTGCTATCTCAAGCAAAATATCCATACCACACATAAGCAATGATAGAAGTAAAGCCTATCTAGGTTTGTGATCAAGCAAACTTGTAAAAAGGTTCACAGGCATGATAAATGTTGACATTTGAAAATTGCTGTATTACCATGCATATAGAAGACGAACATTATAATACAAGATATTTCAATTGAAATTTGTAATATGTGAGCAGCAAGAAAAAAGATACACTGTATATACTTTGTATGTATTTGGCTTGTCGGGCAAAATAGGAAATGTTATTTATATACAGGAATGTGGTGGCAACAACATTTGGTACATACATGTATGCCGTGAGGACCTGTACAATCTAGTGCTGTTTGTAATAGACCTAATTGACCTGCATGTTATTTAAACGTTGTCCTTTGTTAAATTACAATGTATGATAGATAGCTGAAACTAAACCATGAGGAGACTTACTAGTAGCCATATAAGCGCAGTCCGTCTGGGCATAGGTGTTCGTGGGCAGGCCCGGGGACCAGTTGTTGTATGTTGAGGTGGACTCGTGTGACCACTCCCACGTACCATCAGCTTTCACATCTAAAAGGTTTCATAAAGGAAAACGAGGAGGAAGGACATAATGAATATTAAAATAAATTCAAACATAATCATAGAGAAACTGACCAGAAATAAATAATATATATGAAAAAGAGCAAAGAAAATGGGATTCTGCTGAGATCCGAACCCGAGACCTCCGGATTGCTAGACCGGCGCTCTACCGCCTGAGCTACATGTATAGAAAACCCTAGTGCGATGTTCTTCCCTAAAACCCCTTAGTTCTCAATGCTCGTGTGGTCACAATATACCATTGTACTAAAAGCTACTTTGGAAAGAGTTTTTTTCTAAATCATAAGTCATTACAAACAAAATCACAAAAATGTTTTAATTAGTTTATAAATCAGTTTTATGAACTTAAATTTGTTTCCTTCTATAACTTTACAATTGTAAGATTATAGTAATTGACATATATTTTGCTTATAATTGTTGTGTTGTTATAGTGTATTGTGTTAGTTATTGATAAATCCTAGTTGTGTTGGTGTGACCATTAATGTACTTTTGTCAAACTGACCTGAGTATCCGATCCACATTGCATCCACGTTATCAGAATTAATAGTTCCCATGTTAGCTGTGATGAAACTGTTTTCTGCATCGCTGTTAAAAAAGTGAATATAAATTTGAAACAAATCATTCACACTTGAATAATATTGTGCCTATTTTCTACATATCGGTAAGGGCCTAGATGCCACTAAATATTTCAAATTATACATCCATAAAAAATCTACAATTCAACGAGGACAAGTGATATAAAATATCATTATTTAAATGTCATTTCTTTTATATGCATATTTCTGCACTGCAATGCACCACCCATAAAGGGAATCACCCAATAACTCAAGTACACTTATTTTGTATTAGAATTATTGACTAGCCAGAGATACCAACCAATATGGGTTATAAAATCAGCTTTTCCGACATATACATGATCCAGATGATTAGACAAATAGAGTTTAAATAATTATTATATGGGGTCATCAGAGGCACAGCAAAGAGTGGAAAAGGAAGGGAGTAACTGCAACCCTCCAGTGATAATGATTGTCCCTCTATGCCTACATTCACTCTCCATGTGGGCAAACAAAAAAAAAGAAAGATAACATGATAATGTTTAAAGGGGAAGAAAACATATATTCTCCATAGACCCAAGCCCAAGTTTGTTGGGACCAGTCATGAACGGGTTAATGGGAATTCATGCCCTCCTCTATTGATAATTTTATTTGGGGATATTTTGACTTACTCGAGTACCGATGACAGGTATCCACCCTGAGCCTCACAGTAGTACTTGGCATCAAACCAGGTCCTAAGGAGGGAGTTGAACTGGTAGCACTGGCCGCCATGTTTCATCCATCCACTTTGACAGGTACCTGTGGTAAATGACAAAGCTTATGTTAGACTATTGATCATCTGCTTAGTTGTGATCAGGTGGTGTTGCATAAAGAGTTGCGATTAAACGCAAGTCGAAAAATATGTGAATTTGAGATGTGCGCATTTAGGCCCATTTTCTGACTTGCGTTTGATTGCAACTTTGTGTCAGATCGCAACTCTTTCTGCAACACCCCCTGGATTGTATATTGTTATGTGCACCATCAAAGATCTGGCAGAGGACAATAATGAAGCACTATTTTGCCCGCCATCTGTGTGATGAATCAAACACAATGATATATGAATGATATGAAACAAAAGGAAAACTAACCAGAAATAAACAACAAAAATTACATTGAGCAACAAAAAGGAGGGTTTCCCTTGGAATCAAACCCGAGACCCCCAACATTCTAGACCAGTGATGTACCAACAGAGTTTAATAGAAAGATCTAAGTGATGGTTGGCTGTCCCAGTGCAGTATAATTAAGTAAGAGTGGGAGAAAAAAAGCTAGACTTACCTTCGGGTCTTTCACATATGAATCGTTTTGCTACACTACAACTGTCCACACTCCACAAGCCAGTGTCGTAACGTTCAACTTGCACACAGTCCGGGTAAAAACTACAGTGGAGGAAAAAGACAGAAGCATAACCGGGTTATTTTGGATGTGCTACATGTATAGCCTGGGGGCTGATTCTGTCCCACCCCCTCCCCCCCCCCCCCCCCAAGATCTCAACCAATGAATGGTTATACAGCTACTGAGTATATATATGTGTCATGTGTTCATAAGAACTCCAGCAATGGATTAGTTAAGTTTCAATTCAAATTGTGTAAGATAAATTCAGTGCTTTCATATCTAAGCATGATAACAAACCTGTAAACATGTATTTTTTATGGTAAGTCCAAACATAGATAATTCTAACCATAAAACCATAATTCTTTTGAAACTGGCTGCCCCCTTCATTAACCCTCATCCTGCCACAATGCATACAGCCCAGTGCCATGCCGCTAATCCCCATTGTGCCAGTCACAAATCCCCCCTGTGCTAGCCTTTTCAAGTGCGCCGTTCAAGTGCGCCGTTCAAGTGCGAGCAATCGTGCATGCAGGCAGCAAAGCGATGGCCTGATCGCGTGAATAGAGCAGCAAATCGATAGCGCGCCGGCATGTATAAAGCAAATAAACAATAGCGTGCGTGCGGCCTCATGGCATGATAAGGGTTAACCCCTCCTCTCTTTGCCCCCTGCCCTCTAGTTAGGGTACGTTGTTACTGAGAAAATCACTTGTAGGTACAAAATATTAGGTAGACTTTTGCATTTGACACCCCTGAACAGATTTAGAAATTTCTTATCATTACATGAATCATTTCAACATTACTGGAAAGATATTATGAATATATAGTTAATTATCAAATTTGATCATTGGCATACAAAATGAAACACCATTGGGCAAAAACTTAAAAACAGAATCAAGAACAAGACTTACTCATTAGACGGTTCACCCAATGCCGTGTTCCAGTTCGCATAGGTACTGCTATCTGTTCCATCCTGCCACACATAGTTTCCCACGCCTTGATTCTATGGAGAAAACAAAAGTTATCAATCAGAAATTATGTACTTATTAACGTGTTTAGGACAGGCACCCAAAATACTTGGGCTCCTGTCTGTGGTGAAATGTTATACAAAAATCACACACCCCTTGAATGGTTTAACTAACACCATTGCATGGTACACATGCTGCTTTCGCTTCCTTGATTTCTCTTTATGTCCATATTTTGGGGATGGCACCTCTCAGATATAGGTTAAGTAGTTTGTATTCTGTTATTTAATGTTACTACGCAATAAAGTAAGCTGAGCCTTCCTTTTATTCTTTAATTTCTAACAACGCACATAGACATATGTGATATGTGCGTTATAAATACAACATTACTATTATGATTAAATACGTAATACACCCTGCACATGCTACACAATGATCCTGAGTGCAATGGGTAAAGTGGCATGATGATCTTTGGTTGCAAAACAAAATGTTACAAGCAATTGGGACTTAATTGTTCGGTAGAAAGAAAGAACGATGGTAAATGTCTGCTCAGCCACATATTACCATAGATAAATTAGGGGCATATTTGTTTGGCATCTTAATAATATACGCACCCTGTCACTGAGGCCTGCCCAGTACTGAATATTGGCCTTCAATACCTGGATAGTGTTTGCAAATGTCTGCCTAGCTACATAAAATGGGGGCATTATTGTTCTTCATCAAACTGATATATGTAATGCACCTTGTCACTGAGGCCTGTCCAGTAGGGAATATTGGCCTTCGATGCCTGGATAGAGTTGGCGAATGTCTGCTCAGCAGCATCGTTGATCGAGATGACGTAGCCGTCGAGCAGGGTGCAGTAAGTGGATGCGTCATCAATGTTCTTCGTGTCTGAGACCCAGAGGTAGCACTTGCCGTTGAACGATTCCCAACCGTTGGCCGAGTCACATGGAAGTACAGTGTCTGTAAAGTGATGAACATGGAATGGTTAGGACTTCAACCCGTTCCCTTTGAGATTCTAAAATCTAGACTGCGTTCATAACAACCCAGCATCACATAAGCAAACAATTGAGTGGGCCATGCATATTCAATTAAAATATAACATTTATAGAAATAGTCAATTCTTTTATTAATTATACAAAACTGATCCCATGAAGACACATTTCAACAATTTTAGACCATATGTTTTGTTACATCGATTAGAGAATGTGTCTGTTCAAGAAAATAAATATAATGTGAAAACTGATAGGACTAAGAACATAATATTGATATTATACTTTCTGGCTATCGTGACTGACATTTTTACCCTTGAACTGTTATTACATAATTATAGTACCTTGTATACATCATTTGATCTATCAAACTATGATCATAAGCTCCCTGTGGAGCATTCCAGCACTTACTCAGAGACCTGGAGCAGATAAATGCAGTAGGTGCCACACACTGCTCATCGTTCCACGTTCCACCCCTGTACATCTCCACACAGTCTTCCCCGATACCATCAACGTTATTGGGCTCGTTCGGTGCCCAGTTTCTGAAACACATTTGAACAAATATTTCAACAATTCAATAACATAATTCATTTTGACCAGTTGTATCAACAACTAAATAGTATTTTATTTGACTGATACATTATTTTATTCTTCCAACAGATATAGTTTTTACACAATCAATTATAGTACATGTATGTGTAAATATATAGATTTGAGATTCATTGTTACTTCATTTTTTGCTCTAGGCATGCATGAATTAGTCCATGTGTTGGCAATATACATGCAGTATTGGTTATATAAAAACTTTGTATTCTCAACAAGTCTGTGTGAAATTAAGGACTTGCAGACACTAATGATGGATAGAGAATAATTTATGAACTCAATTTGGGATGTGTCTGTTCGCTTAGTAGTTGCAAAAACTACTTAGCATAATTATTATTCCAATATTTCCGATATATGCTTCTCTACTTACGACATGGTGTTGTCCAGGTTTGTCCCGTCTACCCAGGTGAAGCTGCCATCAGACTGGATGTCATGCAGACCAATCCAGAACGGGTCTGGGTAGATGGATGTCTGCTGTGACAGCCATGTCTGTCATGAAGGATAGAGAGAGAGGGGTAGAAGGTGTGAATTATAGGGGAGTATTTTTAGTCTTTAATTTGAGTTTTGCTAAATATTATTATTTTTATTAATAGTATTGAAATAGTATAAGAAAATATTGAGCAATATTATTGCAAAATCTGGAATTAAAAATCATTACAACTTAATGCAAGCAGTCAAAAACGCTGTTAAATAATTATGACCTATCCATGTTTCTAGAAAGCACCATAACCTGGTTGTTCTAAAAATAGCAGTGGAAATGACAGTGAGAAAAGATGCTTCAATGAATTGTTTTTTGGTTTATTTTCTGTTTGTTTTTGTATGTGTTTGTTTGTTTGTTTTGCCGGTCGTTCGGTCTACCAGCTCAAACAGATTGTTCTGAGAGTAGGCAGTGCCAAATGGCAGTTAGAAATTCTGCCCTGTACTCGTTTGTTAGTTTATTTGTTTGGTCAAATAATATTTTGACTTACATTCATATCTCTAGATGTAAGGACAGCCAGCTGGGCCTGGTTGTTCTGACAGTAATCACGAGCCAGTTGGAATGGGCGCTTGAGCGACACCAGAAGGAAACAGGTGTCCTGATACCTCAGCCATCCGGAACCACATTGCTGGGATACAACTAAAATAGAAGATATAGAAGACATATATGAAAGAATACAATTATTCTAGAAAGTTGATGGTTTGATATATTGGTTGATACATAAGGTATAGGGGTATATAGATAGATTGATAGATACATGTAGATAGATAGATAGATAGATAGATAGATAGATAGATAGATAGATAGATAGATAGATAGATAGATAGATAGATAGATAGATAGATAGATAGATAGATAGATAGATAGATAGATAGATAGATAGATAGATAGATAGATAGATAGATAGATAGATAGATAGATGAATATATAAATGTTTCCTTTAATTCGGCAATTTTAAGTGAAACTGAAGGGGGAAAATCCATAGACCAACTAAACTAATTTTCCTTATCTTTAGCCATTAGTAATTATCATCATAATAACCATCACCACTATCATCATCATTTACTTACCCATCACCATTATTATAATAATTAAAAGAACACTGTAATTACCATAGTACTGAGCTCTAACTATTATCAAGCTGGAAATCATGGCGATGGAAGATTTATCAACATCACATATCACATTCAAGAACAATCATTACCGTTACAGTAGGCCCTTAATTGTCTACTTTGTTTTAAACAGAGAATAAGAAGGCTGAGGTAAACACTGCATAAATCTTTTGATCTGCATCATAATAGCTTTCCGGACTCGTTTACACAAAATCTTATCAGTTAAATTAATTGATTCAAGGGTGTTTGTGTTGATATCGTTACAAAACTTCTAATATTAATATTATTTTCCTAAATAGGCCAATGCTTGAAGCCTGCTTCCAAGTTTGTATAATGGATTTCAAAGGTCACACTAAATTAGTTTGATGGTGGCTATATTAATCTAACCTATAATCTTAATCTATTTATCTATCAAATACAGAACAGGATCATGCAAACAAAATACGTTGGCCCTGTTTCATTTGATGATGACTTAACAGAGTAAATAGTAAATAGAATAGATAGCAGAACCTCAGATTAAATCCCCCAGAGATTTCATTTTAGGATTTAATTTGCACCCTTTATTGGAGTTTCAAACCTTTCTTGCAAAAAATATTTACAGATACACAGCTGCAATTGTTGTGTATAATTCATAATATGGAATATGAAATGAAGCTTTTTTTAGATAAATAACTTACAAATAATTTAATACAATAAAATTGTATAGCTTTTTAACATACCAAAATTACATAGTGAAAAAAGGCCATCATTCAGCCATTCAGTAACTGAAGTATGTTTTCACAAAGTGAAACTATCCAAAGGTTTTTACTGACTTAACATTATGTACATAATCAATAAAAAGGTATTAATAAGTTCAACATTATTTTGTATTAATAAATCAAAATTTCTGAATGTATCAACTTTGGCTACTACATGTCATGTGATCAAATTTTATCACGGCTCTGCTTGACTTGAAACATTGCCTGAAATTATCGTAAGTCACAAGTTTTGCTCAGGTCTCTTAGACCCCGTTTACAGACGCGTCTCGGCCCGGCCTTTTTTTCACTGTAAATGCTCAAAAGGCCAAATGCGGGGCCAAAAGTGGCCGCGCATTTGGCCCCGCTCTGGAGGTAGTCTCGGCCGTGGCCGATACGCGTCTCGGCCCCGCTTTTTCTCACTGTAAATGCACGCAGGGCCAAATGCGGTACCAAATTGGGAAAACAATTCATTGCAAATAACGCGCCTTTGTTCTGTGACCCCGGCGTGCCTCCAAAATAATGGTTTGTTTACATGCAGAGCGCCACTACGACAAGTTATTGAAAGGGCGGCCGGGCCGCGAGGGCCGAGACCGCCACTGTAAACGCACCAAAATTGGGGGGCCGAGTACCGCAATTTAAGCAGGGCCGAGACGCGTCTCGGCCCGGCCCTGCACTGTAAACGGGGTCTATGAGTGCTTCAGAGCAAAGTTTAGTGAACAATCCCTGATCTAAAGCGACTAAGTTCTTGCCCGAGCCCAGTACAAGATTATCCCCAATTGATCACAATTGTCCTGTCCTCACTTCTCTATTTACAGTAGGCCTACCTACACTAAAATAAATTGTTGGAGAAATAAGGGACTCAATCCAAATACGTTTCTCACATCAATTTCGAGCTATTAACTCACATTGCAAGTGTGTTAACATATACATGTACCTCTCTTGTGCTTCCTTTGCAGGAAGGGATTCACCGAAAACACTCCATCCCTTGGATAGGATGATAAATAGATGACTTGTATATATGAGACAGTCACATCTCATGTGTGCGTGCAAATAAGCCGAGTCTACTTTTCGAATAGAGTAGGTGTTAACTCAGTTGAATAGTATTACCCTGCACATCACAACAAGCATACGGCAAGACTTTTTAGAACTGAAGGAGGTAGTTAAATATAAAGAAAGTTTTGTAGTGTACTGTTACTCACCTAAGCCAGCAAAGCTGAGCAAAATTAATGACCTCAGTATCATGATGTCTTTTGATGATGTTTCAGCCCTAAACAGTAAAAAACTACCAATATATTATGCACAATTTTGTTCACAGAAAGTGGGTCTTCTCTGCCAATCTGCTGTTTGGGTTTTCACCAAACATCAGAATCTGCAGAAATCCAGCGAAGAAAAAGTTGACTCTGCGTGAGAATCACAACTCCACAACTAATAACTTCTGCATCCACTGGTCCAGTGATGCCACTAAAGTTTGTTCCCGGGGGGCGGCAACCTAATCTAGTTAACTATCCACTGATAACTAAGGATATCAACACTAATCGGGGTTAAAGGTTTTTACTAGTATGCCCTTTTTTTAGTCAAGATAATTTGCTCTATTTTAACCAGTTGAAATACTTGTTACTTCTTTCCTTTACCTTCTACCCCCCCCCCCCCCCTCCCCCCTGAAAAATGGGAAGAACATTTCATGTACTTCAATGCTCAATGTTGTTATTTTGTTTATCTTTGCTAACAATTTGTATATATATAGTTTATTTTTTCTAGAATACAGGGCTCAATAAATGTTTTGTTGTGAACTTGTCTTTTTTTTTTTTTTTAATAAATATTAAATGTATTTCACTGACAATGGCTTGAAGTCTATAGATGTTTAACATTACAACGAAATATATGTTTTAAAGTTAAAATTAGCTCTATATCCTTCAAGAATTGTTCTACTAATATTGGACCAAGAATAGTCTGAATGTTGATCCATTACAATGTCCATGTGATAGCCACCCTGTTACTGGTACTAGACCAGCTAACACCACTATTATCTGTAAATGTGTTTACCTGGGGCCATTTGGTAATCAGGCTTATCTACATTAGTTTTGCGATCATTAAGAGGTTGGGTGCTTCTGGTAATTTAACCACAAATTATATTTGTAACGATGCTCTTTCAGCTATGTTCCCCGCAACATCTTATACTAATTTGCATCTATGGATACATTCGAGATGCAAAGAAAAGTGATCCCTGTAAAAATCAAAATTGCTTAATTTTGCAATATCAAACTTGGGGCATATTCATATTTGTCTGTTTTAATTTGAATTTTGAAAGAAAATCTTCCATGTTTCTTATTGAATGCAGGTCTAACATGATTTTATCACTTTTGTAAATCTTTTAATCACCTAGCCAGCACATGTAAACATAAACTTTGGTAAGAATCAATAGATTACCTCCTAGTAGTAGACCAATATATCAAATGACATAAACCAGTCAAGAACCTATATATTGCTTGACCCCTTTTTTGTATATCGCGTTGTTTGTTTCTTGTTGAACATTATATTATTATTATATTATTATTGCATAATTCCATATTATATATCCTTAGGAATTTTCTTTTTCATTTTGACCTATTTGGTAGCCAATTTATGCACTGATATACATAATGTGATAGAACAATATTTTCTCAAAAGCTCAGTTTGCATTTCATCAGGGAAGGCGCCATTTTAATTAACTTTGAATCAAATCGCTATTTACATCACTCTAATTTGTGTGACTTAAAAGGATAGTTGAGTTTTGGTATAGAGGGCGCAACACAATATAATTTTTTGTGAGATAATGAAAAAGGTTTTGGTTACTAAAAATAAATTTGACTAAAACTGTACTCTCTTTACCAAAACTCAACTATCCCTTTAAGTTTGTTAGGGTTTTATTTCATGTGTATGCCTCCCTATTGACAAAAGTGATCAATCTCCATTATGTACATATTAATACAAATCCTAGTTCATGAAAACTTTCATTATTAAGTTTTCTTTTTTTTACAAAAAATATCAAACAATATTTATATGTGATCGTGTACTTTTTTTTTTATAATACCCGTACCTACTTATTGTTTAAAAAAATACTACTTTTACTTATATTGTAAGCAAATCAAGGTGAGTTTTTAAAAATGATCACCAAAAAATATATACTTTTTTGTTCCCATGGTTATTTCTTTTCCGATTAGAGTAACTATGTAAGAAAATAGCAAATAATAAACCCCTCACAAAAAGTTCCGCCAATCAAGTTTGAGCGTTCTGATTTGCGTTCATATCTCTCATATTACTTTATTACCGTTCATAAATTTAGTATCATTGGAAAGCTTGGTTTCCCCCCTTTACATTGATATGACATTTGTTATGAATAATTTGCCCCATATTCGGATGTCATGCACATTCCATGATAACCTATTCCTTACAAATGTCTTATCAATCTAAAGGGGAGAATACAAGCTTTCCAATGATACCACATTCATGAACGGTAATAAAGTAATAGGAGAGATATGAACGCTCAAACTTGAATTGCCAAACTTTTTGTGAGGGGTTTAGGATGCGCGAAGAGAAAATAGCAACAAAAATGGTATAGGTGAAGAGAAAAAAGCAAAAAAATAGTATTGGTGAAGAGAAAATAGCAAAAAAGTAGTATGCATCAAGAGAAAATAGCAAAAAAATAGTATGCGTGAAGAGAAAATAGCAAAAAAATAGTATGGGTGAAGAGAAAATAAATAAAAATAGTATTGGTGAAGAGAAAATAGCACAAAAATAGTATGGGTGAAGAGAAAATAGCAAAAATATAGTATGCGTGAAGAGAAAATAGCAAAAAAGTAGTATGCATCAAGAGAAAATAGCAAAAAAATAGCATGCGTGAAGAGAAAATAGCAAAAAAATAGTATGCGTGAAGAGAAAATAGCAAAAAAATAGTATGGGTGAAGAGAAAATAAATAAAAATAGTATTGGTGAAGAGAAAATAGCACAAAAATAGTATGGGTGAAGAGAAAATAGCACAAAAATAGAATGGGTGAAGAAAAAATAGCAACAAAATAGTGTGCATCAAGAGAAAATAGCAAAAAAATAGTATGCGTGAAGAGAAAATAGCAAAAAAATAGTATTGGTGAAGAGAAAATAGCAACAAAATAGTATGCATCAAGAGAAAATAGCAAAAAAATAGTATTGGTGAAGAGAAAATAGCAAAAAAATAGTATGCGTGAAGAGAAAATAGCAAAAAAATAGTATGGGTGAAGAGAAAATAAATAAAAAATAGTATTGGTGAAGAGAAAATAGCACAAAAATAGTATGGGTGAAGAGAAAATAGCACAAAAATAGTATGGGTGAAGAAAAAATAGCAACAAAATAGTATGCATCAAGAGAAAATAGCAAAAAAATAGTATGCATCAAGAGAAAATAGCAAACAAATTTTATGCTTAAAGAGAAAATAGCAAAATGATAGTATGCGTGAAGAGAAAATAGCAACAAAAATAGTATTGGTGAAGAGAAAATAGCAAAAATATAGTATGCGTGAAGAGAAAATAGCAAAAAAATAGTATGCATCAAAAGAACATAGCAAAAAAATAGTATGGGTGAAGAAAAAATAGTATGTGTGAAGAGAAAATAGCAAAGAAATAGTATGCGTGAAGAGAAAATAGCAACAAAATAGTATGCGTGAAGAGAAAATAGCAACAAAATAGTATTGGTGAAGAGAAAATAGCAAAAAAATAGTATGCATAAAGAGAAAATAGCAAAAAAATAGTATGGGTCAAGAGAAAATAGCAAAAAAAATAGTATTGGTGAAGAGAAAATAGCAAAAAAATAGTATGCATAAAGAGAAAATAGCAAAAAAGTAGTATTGGTGAAGAGAAAATAGCACAAAAATAGTATGGGTGAAGAAAAAAATAGTATGCATCAAGAGAAATAGCAAAAAAATAGTATGCATCAAGAGAAAATAGCAAAAAAATAGTATGGGTGAAGAAAAAATAGTATGTGTGAAGAGAAAATAGCAAAAAAATAGCATTGGTGAAGAGAAAATAGCAAAAAAATAGTATGCGTTAAGAGAAAATAGCAAAAAAATAGCATGCATCAAGAGAAAATAGCCAAAAAATAGTATGCGTGAAGAGGAAATATCAAAAAAATAGTATCGGTGAAGAGAAAATAGCAAAAAAATAGTATGCGTGAAAAGAAAATAGCAAAAAAATAGTATGTGTGAAGAGAAAATAGCAAAGAAATAGTATGGGTGAAGAGAAAATAGCAAAGAAATAGTATGCATCAAGAGAAAATAGCAACAAAATAGTATGGGTGAAGAGAAAATAGCAAAATAATAGTATGTGTGAAAAAAAACTAGCAAAAAAATAGTTTGCGTGAAGATAGTATTGGTGAAGAGAAAATAGCAAAAAAATAGTATCGGTGAAGAGAAATTAGAAATAAAATAGTATGCATCAAGAGAAAATAGCAAAAAAATAGTATGCGTGAAGAGAAAATAGCAAAAAAATAGTATTGGTGAAGAGAAAATAGCAAAAAAATAGTATGCGTGAAGAGAAAATAGCAACAAAATAGTATGGGTGAAGAGAAAATAAATAAAACATAGTATTGGTGAAGAGAAAATAGCACAAAAATAGTATGGGTGAAGAGAAAATAGCACAAAAATAGTATGGGTGCAGAAAAAATAGCAACAAAATAGTATGCATCAAGAGAAAATAGCAAAAAAATAGTATGCATCAAGAGAAAATAGCAAACAAATGTTATGCTTAAAGAGAAAATAGCAAAATGATAGTATGCGTGAAGAGAAAATAGCAAAAAAAATAGTATTGGTGAAGATAGTATGTGTGAAGAGAAAATAGCAAAAAAATAGTATGCATCAAGAGAACATAGCAAACAAATAGTATGGGTGAAGAGAAAATAGCAAAGAAATAGTATGGGTGAAGAGAAAATAGCAAACAAATAGTATGCGTGAAGAGAAAATAGCAAAAAAATAGTATGGGTGAAGAGAAAATAGCAAACAAATAGTATGCATAAAGAGAAAATAGCAAAAAAGTAGTATTGGTGAAGAGAAAATAGCACAAAAATAGTATGGGTGAAGAAAAACAATAGCAAAAAAATAGTATGCATCAAGAGAAAATAGCAAAAAAATAGTATGGGTGAAGAAAAAATAGTATGTGTGAAGAGAAAATAGCAAAAAAATAGTATGCGTGAAGAAGAAATAGCAAAAAAATAGTATTGGTGAAGAGAAAATAGCAAAAAATAGTATCGGTGAAGAGAAATTAGAAATAAAATAGTATGCATCAAGAGAAAATAGCAAAAAAATAGTATGTATGAAGAGAAAATAGCAAAAAAATAGTATGCATCAAGAGAAAATAGCAAAAAAATAGTATGGGTGAAGAAAAAATAGCAAAAAAATAGTATGGGTGAAGAGAAATTAGAAATGAAATAGTATGCGTGAAGAGAAAATAGCAAAAAAATAGTATACGTGAAGAGAAAATAGCAACAAAATAGTATGCGTGAAGAGAAAATAGCAACAAAATAGTATCGGTGAAGAGAAAATAGCAAAAAAATAGTATGGGTGAAGAGAAAATAGCAAAATAATAGTATGTGTGAAGAGAAAATAGCAACAAAATAGTATGTGTGAAGAGAAAATAGCAAAGAAATAGTATGCATCAAGAGAAAATAGCAACAAAATAGTATGCTTAAAGAGAAAATAGCAAAATAATAGTATGTGTGAAGAAAAAATAGCAAAAAAATAGTATGAGTGAAGAGAAAATAGCAAAAAAATAGTATGCGTGAAGAGGAACAAAAAAAATAGTATTGGTGAAGAGAAAATAGCAAAAAAATAGTATCGGTGAAGAGAAATTAGAAATAAAATAGTATGCATCAAGAGAAAATAGCAAAAAAATAGTATGTGTGAAGAGAAAATAGCAAAAAAATAGTATGGGTGAAGAAAAAATAGCAAAAAAATAGTATGGGTGAAGAGAAATTAGAAATAAAATAGTATGCGTGAAGAGAAAATAGCAAAAAAATAGTATGCATCAAGAGAAAATAGCAAAAAAATAGTATGCGTGAAGAGAAAATAGCAAAAAAATAGTATACGTGAAGAGAAAATAGCAACAAAATAGTATGCGTGAAGAGAAAATAGCAAAAAAATAGTATCGGTGAAGAGAAAATAGCAAAAAAATAGTATACGTGAAGAGAAAATGGCAACAAAATAGTATGCGTGAAGAGAAAATAGCAAAAAAATAGTATCGGTGAAGAGAAAATAGCAAAAAAATAGTATGCGTGAAGAGAAAATAGCAAAAAAATAGTATGTGTGAAGAGAAAATAGCAACAAAATAGTATTGGTGAATAGAAAATAGCAAAAAAATAGTATGGGTGAAGAAAAAATAGCAAAAAATTAGTATGCATCAAGAGAAAATAGCAAAAAAATACTATGCATCAAGAGAAAATAGCATAAAAATAGTATACGTGAAGGAAAAATAGCAAAAAAATAGTATGCATCAAGAGAAAATTGCAAAAAAATAGTATGAGTGAAGAGAAAATAGCAAAAAAATAGTATGGGTGAAGAGAAAATAGCACCAAAATAGTATGGGTGAAGAGAAAATAGCAAAAAAATAGTATGGGTGAAGAAAAAATAGCAAAAAAATAGTATGGGTGAAGAGAAAATAGCAAAAAAATAGTATTGGTGAAGAGAAAATAGCAACAAAATAGTATGTGTGAAGAGAAAATAGCAAAGAAATAGTATGCATCAAGAGAAAATAGCAACAAAATAGTATGCTCAAAGAGAAAATAGCAAAATAATAGTATGTGTGAAGAAAAAATAGCAAAAAAATAGTATGAGTGAAGAGAAAATAGCAAAAAAATAGTATGCGTGAAGAGGAAATAGCAAAAAAATAGTATTGGTGAAGAGAAAATAGCAAAAAAATAGTATCGGTGAAGAGAAATTAGAAATAAAATAGTATGCATCAAGAGAAAATAGCAAAAAAATAGTATGTGTGAAGAGAAAATAGCAAAAAAATAGTATGCATCAAGAGAAAATAGCAAAAAAATAGTATGGGTGAAGAGAAATTAGAAATAAAATAGTATGCGTGAAGAGAAAAT
The DNA here is from genome assembly GCA_037951105.1 of Echinarachnius parma. Classification (NCBI taxonomy): domain Eukaryota; kingdom Metazoa; phylum Echinodermata; class Echinoidea; order Clypeasteroida; family Echinarachniidae; genus Echinarachnius; species Echinarachnius parma. The sequence goes on along the minus strand of JBAMJV010000224.1, from coordinate 105,466 downwards.
AGCAAAAAAATAGTATGCATCAAGAGAAAATAGCAAAAAAATAGTATGCGTGAAGAGAAAATAGCAAAAAAATAGTATACGTGAAGAGAAAATAGCAACAAAATAGTATGCGTGAAGAGAAAATAGCAAAAAAATAGTATACGTGAAGAGAAAATGGCAACAAAACAGTATGCGTGAAGAGAAAATAGCAAAAAAATTGTATCGGTGAAGAGAAAATAGCAAAAAAATAGTATGCGTGAAGAGAAAATAGCAAAAAAATAGTATGTGTGAAGAGAAAATAGCAACAAAATAGTATTGGTGAATAGAAAATAGCAAAAAAATAGTATGGGTGAAGAAAAAATAGCAAAAAATTAGTATGCATCAAGAGAAAATAGCAAAAAAATACTATGCATCAAGAGAAAATAGCATAAAAATAGTATGTGTGAAGGAAAAATAGCAAAAAAATAGTATGCATCAAGAGAAAATTGCAAAAAAATAGTATGAGTGAAGAGAAAATAGCAAAAAAATAGTATGGGTGAAGAGAAAATAGCACCAAAATAGTATGGGTGAAGAGAAAATAGCAAAAAAATAGTATGGGTGAAGAAAAAATAGCAAAAAAATAGTATGGGTGAAGAAAAAATAGCAAAAAAATAGAATTGGTGAAGAGAAAATAGCAAAAAAATAGTATTGGTGAAGAGAAAATAGCAAAAAATAGTATGGGTGAAGAAAAAATAGCAAAAAAATAGAATTGGTGAAGAGAAAATAGCAAAAAAATAGTATTGGTGAAGAGAAAATAGCAAAAAATAGTATGCATCAAGAGAAAATAGCAAAAAAATAGTATGCGTGAAGAGAAAATAGCAAAACCAGAATGTCAATGACGTAGCGCTCATCCGCCATCTCGCAACATCAAATATCGCTAATTTCATGTGGTACACTTTTCAACTGGTCAAAAAATAAAAATTTGATGCCCTGGAAGGGACATAAAAAAAAAAAAATAAATAAATAAAAAAATAAAAAAATAAAAAAATTAATAAAAAATTACCATAATTAATTAATGGAGAAAAATTTCAAAATTCTGTGTAGAAGTTTAGTGTACCAAAGTTAGCTCTACCAGATAAAGCAAACCAAATCAAAATCGGTCGAGAAACGAAGGAGAAGAAGCATTTTTTGTGATTGCTGGAATAAATTTGCATAAATTACCATAATTAATTAATGGAGAAAAATTTCAAAATTCTGTGTAGAAGTTTAGTGTACCAAAGTTAGCTCTACCAGATAAAGCAAACAAAATCAAAATTGGTTGAGAAATGAAGAGAAGAAGCATTTTTTGTGATTTCTGGAATAAATTTGCATAAATTACCATAATTAATTAATGGAGAAAAATTTCAAAATTCTGTGTAGAAGTTTAGTGTACCAAAGTTAGCTCTACCAGATAAAGCAAACCAAATCAAAATCAATTAAGAAATGAAGGAGAAGAAGCATTTTTTGTGATTTCGAATAAATTTGCATAAATTACCATAGATAATGAATTTCACGATTCTGTGTAGAATTTTTAAATCCCCCTCCTAGCCCTATCTTATGAAACAATCAGAATCAAAATCAGTTGAAAAATAACGAAGAAGAAGCATTTTGAAAACTGTGGACGGAAGGACGGATGGAAGGACGGAAGGACGGACGGACGACGGACGCCACGCCATGGCATAAGCTCATCGGGCCCTTCGGGCCGGATGAGCTAAAAAATAGTATGGGTGAAGAGAAAATAACAAAAAAATAGTATTGGTGAAGAGAAAATAGCAACAAAATAGTATTGGTGAAGAGAAAATAGCAAAAAAATAGTATGCATCAAGAGAAAATAGCACAAAATAGTACGGGTGAAGAGAAAATAGCAAAAAAAATAGAATTGGTGAAGAGAAAATAGCAAAAAAATAGTATGGGTGAAGAGAAAATAGCAAACAAATAATATGTATCAAGAGAAAATAGCAAAAAATAGTACTGGAGAAGAGAAAATATCAAAAAAATAGTATGGGTGAAGAGACAAACTGAAAACATAATGCCTCCGGCTACTTTATTGCGGAGGCATACAAATGATATCTTTCATAACAAAATAACCACTATTTACAATTCCCCCACACTCTCTCTTTTTCTCTGCTTCATATCTTTCTACACATTTAACCATAACTTAATGAGTGATTCATATAAACAAAGTTAGAAAGCACACCATATTGCAATTTATAATACTGGATATATAATATTTAATACATAAAAACATTCATATATAATATCAGCACTGAGAGAATACAAAGCTAAATGTTTGTAATTTTATTTTTAAAGATATGAAGGTACCAATAATTAATGACACATTATTGGTAATATGATTCTTATAAAAACACACTCCATATCAATTGCACATAAATGTATTGTTTTCATTAAAATCTTTATAAAAACCTGATGCAATTATTGAAGATACAAACCGTACACATTTTGTTTGTAATTAGAATACTATAAGTTTAGAGTATAAAGACTGGTTTGCATTTAAGTGGTCACTTCTTATTATTCTTCCTCCACTTTTTCAGAGATAAACAGGGTCCCAACCAAACATATCGTTGAGCGAATAGAGTTACTTAACCAGTTGCTAACAGGAACTGGGTGGGCTATGTACAAAGTCTATGTGGATTTCATATTCTTGAAGGGAATGGTTTAATAGAGAAACATCATACTTTTCATCAGTTCACCTTTTCTTTAGAAAATAAAGAATTTTAAAAGTGACAAGTGCACAAACTACATGAAGTATGAAATTTGTTAGAGGTATACAGAAGATGGTTGCTGGCGTGCTGAACCCCCCCCCCCCCCCCCCCCCCCTCCAACGACCCTACACAGTAACAGTGATTAAACATTTGGATGTTTGTATCCAGTGGCATATCATGGTTGGACTGCTGGGGGAGTAGCACAAATGATTGAGGCAACACCTTATGTATTTTTATTTTGTTTACACAGATGTATTGTTTTAATATAGTTTTTTGTTCAGGGAATGTGCCCAAACATTTGTGAGGGGTTTATTTAACTATTTTTTTACAGTAACCAACTTCACATCATATATTAGGAATGATATCTAGAATCACTCTCCTTACAAACAGTATTATCTGGAACCTAGACAATTAACTTGAATTTAATTATATCATGGTAAACAAAAGAATGTAAAACGTTTGGACCTGCAAAGTACCTTGTTATTAAAAGCGGGTTTTGTTACACCAGCTCTTAAAAACACGGTTCCACAATATTATAATAATTATATTTATATAATATAACATTACATACAGTATAATAGAGTGAGGGAGGTTATACAATACTTCTAGCCTGTTCTCAAATGTTGAATACACAGTGTTTACAAAAATATAACACTCATTAAAAAAAAGGAAAAACAGTTTTAAACAGCATTGATGCAGCTCATCAATATTGTTGGCTTAAAGTAGACAGTACAGCAGTGTAAATTTCTGATAAATATGAACCCAAAACTACTTTCATAGATAATTAACTCCAAGAATGCACTTTTCACAATCATTATTCGCTGCAAAGACTGGCATGGGGGAAATTGCTAATTTTATCAGGAAGTAAATTAGTTGAAATTACCCATTAATAAGTAACATAACTTCAACAAACCTTTCATTTTTGATGGACCTGAGCAAAAAGAAATAAAGAAACTCTCTAAAAGGAAAGGTGCACCTGCCGGGAAAAATAAAAGTAATGACTTGAAAGTAATGGCAACTAAAACATGTCAGCCTAAAATCTACTAACACTAGCTACTGCATCAATAAAACCAAATTTGGAAATTTGCATTGCTTTGAACTTTGTAATATCATTCAAACAGTTTAATTACTATTGCACTGTGGAGGGACAATGTCAATTAATGTATATCAAATCCTATTCCACTGTATTTTCATCAAAGTTTGTTCAAATATATGAATCTAAAAGAACTTGATCAGAGATATCACATTGTAGATAGTACTGTATTTACATTTAAAATCTTCCAAGAAAAATACAACTTTGCCATAATCCAGTTTGACCATAGTCATATGGTTTACAAATATTTGGTCTCATTTTCACTTTATCTGCATGTCACCTACTTCGCTAACTTGCATTTCATTGCAGTTATAGTTCAAACCAATTTATAAATGGATTCAGATTAAACAGTCTGCGAGGATCTACAATGGAATGTACATGCCCGAGTTGGACTGAGATACCACAATTTCACAAATTCATTTAATAAATTAGGATATACGTCATATAAGTATTATGGAATTATTCAATATAATAAGGGAATTTTCTTTCAAATCCAAACTAGAATGGCACAATAAACTTCCAAGGGCATCATGTAGGGTATTTTGAATAAAATAAAATATATATTTCTATCTAAATTGCATCAATCAACAAACATTTGGTGGATAAGGCATGATGGAAACAAATATACACACATGGTGTATGAAATAGTCTCTACACTGTATATGTAACACACACTCTTAATTACTTAATATAGTATATAACACAATACAATTGCAGGACCTGAGTATAAAACTAAAAGTTTATAAATAGGCATCCTAAATGTATACCATCATCATTTCTTGGAGTTGAGGTACTGGTGGTATCCATGGCAAGCTTTGGTCATCATCTTCAAAAAGCCTGGTACACCAGTCTATAGAAGAAGAAGTTAAAAAGAAGAATAATAATCATAATCATAGTGATAATTATGATTATGACACTTTTAATACAAAATTATTATAATAATTATAATAATAATACAAATAATACAAATTATAGTAATAATAATCATCATAATTATTCACAATAATAAATAACTATAATGAACAATTTTGTTCATTACACGTAGCGTAATGAAACACGTTCCTGCGTAAAGAAAAATAACATTCAAGACAAATAGAAACAATAGCCTAGGCTACAGGGTTCCCAAAATTAAAACAAGTATCACATGCTGACATATTGAAGCAGCCTTTCCACTAGCCCTCTTCAAATTATTATGCTAGAATGAAGCAGAAAAGCAGATCAGAACAGTCTATTACATTGTACTTATATAAGTAGATACTAGAGAGGGTCATGTTTGGCATAGCATTTTAAAGATGGTGTCTGTCTGTTACAGGCATTTGCAAGTTCAGTAAAACATTATATAAACCACAAGGATACTATTTACATCAAGCTGGTGACATTTTGAAGTTCACAGTGATACAGAATTCAAATGAATCCAGAAAAACAATTGCTTAGTAGTCTCAAGCTCATTTCCTTTCTATTCTGGATCACGAAACACCAAATACGAATAAAAGGGTCTGCAAATACTAGAGGGCAATTCCAAGGTAACAGCGTGACGGTCGGAGGGTGTTTCTCACGATGAAAGTCTAAATAACTCACAAAATATAAATGTCCAGAACCAAATTTTGTTATGCATCTGTTACCACTATCCTACCAATTATTTACAATAGGAAAGAAAATCAAAATTCCCACTAAATTATGAATTATGAATATCAATATCTGCGGTAACAGCGTGACGGCAAAAAGACATGGGTTTCTTACATGGTAAGAAACTAAGCAAACTCTGTGAACTACAAGAACATTTTGCAATTTTGTCACATTGATTCTTTGTACTAGACATCAAGCTAGAACATCCAAATAAAAATGTAGAAAAAATCCAATGTTCATAGTAAATATGATATCATAAACGTATCTGTGCACGGTAACAGCGTGACGGTAACAGCGTGACCTCTGAATTGTACATGTTATATATATGGGAGATATTGATGAGATGAATAAGATTATATAATTTTGATGTAGTCATCCAGAATCTATACAGAACTAGATGAATGGGTAATATAACCCAGATGCTCTGAACTGATGGTTCGCATGACACAAATTTGCAGCCTAGCGCCCTCTATTGATAAAAAATGTTTTTGGACATAACTGAAATTCTTATCTTTTTCAGAATTTAGTTTGAGGAACCATCAAATATCAAAACCAAAATACAAACTTAATTGCAACAATGAAATATTAGACCTTTGACATCTGACCTTTGACCTTATTTCTCAAATTAGCATACAAATGTTTAATTTTTTGTCGCACAGTGCATATCTACAAGTGATTTGTTTCATGTAACATGATTTCAATGTCAGTAAGTTTTTGTGTTTGAATTGGTAATTATCCGAGTGACCTTTGACCTGTGCTCCAAACATTTTCATAGAATTTTCTTTCATCTACAGTACTCTTTCTAACATTAATTCTGGCATTTTTTTGTGTGATAAAAAATAAACTACAATAATTTGACCTGTTGACCTTTGACCCCATGACCAAATTCTATAATCAGGTCATCTACTTCACTGAACACATACCAGTATTAATTATCATGTCATCCTTCAAGGATTCTTGAAATATCTTGAGAATTATATATTTTTTGCATATTAATTAGCTGTGACCTTTGACCTTTGACCTCATGGCCCCAAAATGTATCAGATAATCCATACCTCTGAATACATGTCTTGTACAAAGTTTGAACAGAATCCATCTAACGATTCTTGAGATATTGCAAAAAAAAAGTAGGTTGCGTCACGCTGTTACCCAAAAAGTAACAGCGTGACCAAATTGATATTGCTTATATTAATTAGTGGTAAAAGATAATGCTGCTATTTAGCATCCATAATATAGCCCTATGGGTGAATGAAGAAGAAACAAAAAATAATTTCATTCCCATTCATATTTTTCCAGAAATATTAAAAATACCTGTTTTTAGGGTAACAGCGTGACATATAGATGACTATAAATGAAACAGTCACTGAAGCAGAACAAAGAGCGAAAATGCCGAAATAGATATTTATCTGATAAATTGAAGTAATGTTCTTACCAACACTGAAAGGAAATGTTATGAAAACCTATTTTTGCAGCTCTTTTAAGCTTAATATTTACAAGTATATTTTATGAATATAATTGAAAATTAATTTATGCTAATTAATTCCTATGAAATAATAGTTTACGCCCAAATTTTTTTTGAACAAAATGCATTTCTGAATAGTTTAATCTTTAAGCTTTAATTTGATACCAAATATGTTATGATTCGACGAATTTGAAAAATGGGTGCTTATGTCAATGTTTGCTTGGAATTGCCCTAGATCAATTAAACGGTCAGACTGACCGTTTATTACTTAGAGCTCTAAAAATCATTATAATTCCACTAAAAGATATTTTCAAGTCTTTATATTCTCAGAATGAGTCTCACATGGCATTTTCTTTCATATGCAAGTAAGACAATAATCTCACATGTTTTGAATTTTGGCTAGCAAAAGGTGGACAGTATTTTTAATGTACAATGATTGGCTGACAGGAACTACAGTGGTATAACAAGTGATATTGTGATGTAGGTCACTGAACTAAATTTTCAACAAATATAAAAATGGAATTAGACAACTTATTCTGATTGTATTGTTTGACATATTGGGTGAAAATATTTTTCCAAAGTTTTCCAAAAGATTTCAACTCACCTTTGCAGCCCAGTTGATGAGCCAGGTTGGTATATTGCCACCAGGGTTGTCATAGTACTCCATGAATGCTAGAAATATTCAGAAATGGAAAGTAGAAATCTAAATCAAATGATCGCTCTCTCAAAATAGACTGGCATACTCTCTGAAGATATTCATCTACTATGACGGCACCAAAATTATGAGGATTCACAGATTTGCTTCCCTAGCTCACTTAGCACCTTTTATGAGAATCTAAAATGCAGATCTGTCATTTGTATGAGGCACCTCTTGAACCCCGGGAAATGTGTCATGGGTGCGTCATAAGTGCGTCATGGGTGCGTCATACGTACATCGTAAGTGCGTCATGGGTGCGTCATTTCCCGGGGGTCAAGAGATGCGTCATACAAATGACACCTGCATAAAGGTGGTCTCCCATGATGAGATTGATAGCTTGCAACAGGGTACAACTGATATTGCATGAGACTACAGCTGCAAGTCTGTATTAACTAATCTTGTACCACCTCAAAAAATTGTGAACATGTTCAAACCCTTGTTGAAACTGCAGTCTTGGCCCATGGAACAAGAAATAGAGACCTCTCACACAATGACATTTTTTTCTGTTGCAATGCTCAAGTTCAGAGGTTGAATCTTATTTCATGCCTTGAAACAGCAAGTCTTCTTACAGGGAACTGGCTTTACATCATTGTGCCAATCATAACACATAACAAAACAAAGTGAATATCAAAGTTTTGGGGAAATTTTGGTACAATGCCAATGAGAGTTCAGTGATTTTATTATCTGAAGAAATTCCACCATTCATACAACTTTTTCCTAACTCATTGTTGTTAGGCTGTGGTCACACGATGCTTGCGATGGGTTGCGATGAGCTGCAATGGGTCGATTATGCATATGAAAGGCGGATATTGTCAAACTAAAGCATAACCCTGTTGTACATAACATTTTCACTGCAGCTCCGTACTGCAGCTATACTAAATAAACCCTTCACAGCTTGACCGCACAGGCTTAGATAATCAGTGCAACGGTTACTTGACCGAATCAAATGTGTCTTTTTCGCTCGCATTGCATTGTGACGTTTGGTTATTTTGGACATGATCTGCCCTTCATAACTTCTATTGTCTTGTTGCAGGCTGTTGCAGGTGATCGCAAGCATCGTGTGACCACAGCCTTACTGAAATCATGTATCTTTCGGGGGGGGGGGGGGGGTTCTCCCTGAAAATATGATTAAATTTTATCTTTAAAAAGAAAATAGTTTATAATATACCTTTAGTTCCCCCACTCCCATCAGCAGAAATCGTCATACTCTGTAGAAAGTCATCTACTCTGACTACACCAGACTTTGGCGGCTTGGACTTGAACGGATGACTCCTTCCTAAGCAAACCCATATGTGTCTTCCATCGATATCAAACTCTCTTGTTTCCCTGCAGAATGCATACTGAAATGGGATGTAAGGAATACAAAATAGTGAAACATAAAGAATAACACTTTTGTACATAAAATAAAAGAATTGTTCAGTTTAGCTAGACTTTAGTCTGCATAATTATGTCCTCTACTCTGACAACACGAGACTTTGACGGCTTGGACTTATAATGGATGACTACTTCCTAGGCAAACTCAAATGTGTTGTCCATCTATGACTATGTCAAACTCTCTTGTTTCCCTGCAGAATGCATGTACTGCAATTCAATAAAAAGGAATAAAATTGAATATAATCAGCTTTCTTACTTCAAAGGATTAGTTTTTTGTTCCGATACATAATTCCCACACATAAGTCACCCTTTGGAACAACACTAACCTAAAAGTGATATTAAAAGATACCAGTAAGAGAGGAGGTTTAATTATATAGAGATATATCGAAATACAGTTTGAACTATCATTAATTTGTTGGAAAAGTGAAAATCCTTTCTCACATGTAGTTCTTAACAAAAATTGAAATAATAACAAAATACAAAAATGAAATATAAAATGTAGGACTAGGAAAATTATTTTGTTAAACTGAATCTTGTCATATTAGTGTCCCAATGATCCATCTTGCTTCTGAACTTACGTCTCTATTTGCCAGGGGAAAGGGGAAAGCTACCCGCCAATACACACCTTCCTCTTCCTGTCCGTCCTCTGTAAATGTGAATAGCTCTGCCAATAAAGAAAATAAATAAATAAATGAAGAAAAATACTGCTGAAAACTACTTAAAAAGTCGCCTGTGTACTAAATGAGAAGTCAATTGGGGGCCCAAGCTGTGGATCCTAGCAGAATCTTTGTCCGGGGCTAAAAAATCCTCTTACCTCTGGAAGATTCTGTTAAGATTGACAGCTTAGGTCTAAACTGACTCTCAAGAAATAAATAGCAATAAACCTAAAGCATGACTTTGGTAGGTACAGTACATACAAGAAATCTACAAGAATTAGAACAATACTTGCTCAAAGAAAATGTATCACTCCCGCTAGAAGTAGATTATATTTGTTTATTGTATTGTTACACAGTTTTTACTCACCTAAATTTGGCCACAATTTTACAAATTATTAAATTTGTTTTGTTTCTATTTTTAAGAGCTAGCTTGGCAGAGGGTACAAAATTCAAATTTTGGGGTTTTGGGCAACAGAAACTTGAAAAGTCTTCATATTACTTGAATGACAAGGCCATGTATAGAATACGTTACATTTTCAAGCATTTGTGAAGTAAGCCTTAAGAGTTTTAGATGATTATACCTTTAACGTACGAGTCCCACTTCTTTCTGTAGTCCAAGTCTGTATAGACTGCTGCACATACATCTGGCGCCACATCTTTGATTCCACCAAAGGTCTTGTACGAGTATAAGCCAGAGGTCTGCAAAAAATGTAAAATATAATTGACAATAACTGTTGACAATTTGTAGATAGTTAGCTAGCTAGATATATATAGATAGAATGATAGATAGATAGACAGACATATATATCTATATATTGATTGGATAGATAGATGGATAGAAATATAGTTAGATAGATAGATATAGATAGATAGATAAATAGATGGATTGATAGATCTAGATAGATAGATACATAGATAGATAGATAAATATATATATAGATAGATAGATAGATAGATAGATAGATAGATAGATAGATAGATAGATAGATAGATAGATAGATAGATAGATAGATAGATAGATAGATAGATAGATAGATAGATAGATAGACGGATAGATAGATAGATAGATAGATAGATAGATAGATAGATAGATAGATAGATAGATAGATAGATAGATAGATAGATAGATAGATAGATAGATAGATAGATAGTTTTGTGAAACTCTTAATTTAGTCTATATTACTGGCTACCTGTATGTAAGCTCTTAAAGTTAAACCTAATTTATGCCACCTTAAAATATCTTTGTGCAACCAGCAAGTTTATTGTTAGGTAATACTTAAGCTGGTACAGGATATAAGAATTTAAAATGTCCTGCGTTATGTTGTGTAGATGAAGCCTGATCGGGTCATACCAAAGACTAAAATGGTACCTTCTGCCTTCTAGCCAGGTGCTCTGCATTCATAGAAGGAGGAGGGGGAAATTAAACACACAGAAGTACCTGGGGATAAGTCCCCTTTTGTAGCGTTCACTATATATAGTAGAATGTTTGGCCTAGCCTAGGGCTGATGAATCAAAGATAAGCGCCGCCTTATGTGCCAAATTGACACAGGAAGGACTTTTGTAGTAGATGAAAGCGTTGTTGTGGAGAATATGTCTGCTTGAAAGTTGGGATTTCCCATCCTGTACAGTGTACACCATACCCACTAAAATGAAAAAAATATGAAAAATATGAATAATGACAACACAAAATCACATAACCATTATTCTCACTGTCATCAGATATATTGCATAAGGAATCCAATTTATGCACACATTTCTTATACAACCCTCGAAATTAACTTTTTTTGCTGGTGGCCCGGTCGGGCCAGTAAAATTAGTATTTTTCCAATTTTGGTGGCCCGAAACCAAAATCTACTGGCCCGAAAAAAATAAGGAAAAACAAAAGTAAAATTAAAACAATAACCATATTCATAGTTTCAGGGTACTGGGCAATGTTTAGCCTCATTTGTTACTGTATTCCAATGCTCGAAATTATCTTTTTTTCTGTTGGCCCGAAAATAAAATTTACAAACAAAGAAAAACAATGGTCATGACTACTTGGTCATTAATTGGTAAATTATGGAAGTTATGTGTTAAAATTACCACCATCATTAAAGAAATCCATCACTGAATAAACAAAACAAAACCTAGAATCGAGCAGTTTTATCTAAGAGTCATCAACTGATGAAACTAAGCTCTTTTCCATGTACGATTTTGTTATTTTATGGTCCATAAAATCTCCAACACAAAAAAACACACATGGGACTGAGCATAGGCCTAAGATAACTTTTCAAATCGGGAAATGAAATCACTTAAATCTTTGTTATTTTACAAGCTAAAATAATTCCAAGTAGTCACAAGTCTCTACCTTGTAAAAATGATTCTTTCTAATACCTTCAAAAATATGAATAATGATCCGAAAGATGAAATTATTCCCCTTTATTGACGGTATCGCGGAAGGTATCGCAAAGGCAAGCACACTGCACTTTGCAATATGAATGAATGTGAAAAGTTAGACATGTGTTTTGATAGGTCTTAGTATGCACACATACTCCCTCTGTGGATTGGTTGTTCTATGTTTATATTCTACATGTTGCAAAGGCTTCCAGGGGGTGTGTGGGAAATTAAGAAAACAGCATAAGCATATGCTTTTACTTTTAGTCATTACACACCTCTGGAAGTTGTTTAATTTTACCATGATTTATCATGCAAGAAGTAGATAATTCAAGGGAGAGTGTTCATATGAGGAAATAGCACATATTTGTAGGCATAAATAAGGATTAATTCAACTAGCGCAAGTGCGCTTGCGACTTTTTATGTCCGTCCTTTTCATTTCTTGCAAATATTTAAATCACAATTAAAGTGTTTTTAAGAGGTGTCAAACTTGAGATTCATATTCCTTGATGTTGTCTTCTTGTGGTTTAAACATTTGGTGGCCCGATCGGGCCACCAAACTTTGGCATTTTCATGTTTTTACTGGCCCGACCGCAACTTTTACTGGCCCCGGGCCATCGGGCCTACGCCAATTTCGAGCGTTGTCTTATATCAAAATAATTCATGAAGAAATACAAAAATTGAAAATGTTTGCTTGTAGACCATTTCTTACTTTATGAATTCTGTCAGTAAGTGCTCATTAAATGTCGAAAGATACCCTCTCAAGCAAGCGAGCCCGCAAATGCCTGCATACTAGCCTTTCCTTTGCATCACTCCTGTATCTTGGAAGGCTGGTACCCTGGGACTGGGACTGGGACTGGGACTGGGACTGGGACTGGGACTGGGAGAAAATCTGTCCTGTATGTCCCTGGACTTGCAGGGGTGACTGTAAACTGCTCAAAATTTGCACAGGCCCACTGGTCCGGGGCCTCTAAGAATGAGCTATTAGAGCCAACCAAACTTCATTGATGCATTTTTCCACTGGCCCAAATGGGCAACCAAATATATCATAATCTTTTTTTCTTATAAAAGGGCCACAAGGCAAAAAAGGCATTTGTAGCATTGGTGCATAGCAATGCTTTAGCAATGCTTTAGCAATGCAAGCACAGAGCTATCTTCTGAACACCTCTCCATTAGATTCCAGTGTGCGATAACTGTTTGCACATAATTCATTTAAAGAAGTACAGATACTCTTTATACACAATAGTCTATGCAAATTACTTAAATATATTTAATGGTATACACATTAATTATCAAAACTTAAAAAGTTCACTTGAACTATACCACATCTGTAAAGTATACAGAATGTACATTTTAAATTTCAATCAATCATAACCATTTAAATTCAAAGACAGTCTCAGGCTCATAAGCCTACCTGTAGTCGTCAAACTCACATCAATAATGTACAGAATGAAAGAGGTACTACAATAAATTGTGGGGTTCTCTGTGGGGATATCATAGGTTTTAGTGATGTTTTAACCATCTTAGTCCACTAATAGAACAAATACCTAAGTTAACCAATTGTGGCTGTACTTTGCCTCTTCTATTTCCACTGCATTACTTAGTTCAAGGACAAGGCTCAAGCCAGGTTAAGCCTCAAGGAGAGTCTTTAGTTTAAAAGCACTCTCAGGTTTTTTACTAGCTGTATTTATATCGCCAAAATACTATACTATTTCATTTTACATTATATTTGGATTATATATCTATATGTACATATAACGGTATAATGAAGAATAGGCAGTGTAGAATGTAATTTGAGACTACGAAATCAAAGTATTGTATAATGTTTAAGTTATAAATGTCTTAAAGTGGACTTCCACTCGAGTTCAAGCTTCTGATTGAAAGACAGATATTCTAGGTCAATAAACACAATTTTGTATGAAAAAAGTATGATTGTGGGTTCTTATAATTGGCTTTGAAATTCTAATGACACAAATTCGCGAGCGAGCTTGTTCTATCCCACAATGCACCAATTTGTGACGTGCGACCCTCACTATGCGCCTATCTATGTTTTTACACTGCAGCGAATGTGTTCTTTTGATCGGACCATACAATGCTCGATCATGAATAGTTTAGTCCACGATGCGCCATTCAACCGTGCCTTTGAGCATTACTACATTGTTGAACCGTTTGAAAATACTTGCCTGCCCAAAATTGTAAAACGTTTGGCTTTCATTGGAATTTGAATAGACACAAAGTCCTGTAAACGTGGTTATTGAATTTGCTGGTTCTGCATGACCGGCTATTATGAATGACACATGCAGTGATCACAATGCAGTGGCACCGGATTCAAGCCTACTCAAGAAATTGAGCAAAGTGAGGGTGCTACATAATGGTCTCATGATTGTGTGCAATAAATTTAATTATTTCCTCAGAGTTAATGACATTAGAAAAATCTCTTAGAAATCAAGCAAAGAGAGTCAAATCCTGAAAATATTCAAGCACATCCCTAGATTTATTTCCAATATACTGTATTTTGTTTAAACTCGTCCGGAATTCTCCTTTAATGATTTTAGCCACACATCAAATCACTCACATAAATTCGCACATGTGGGACTGGGCAAACTATACAAAATCCAGACTTACCTCGTTATACTTCCGGTATATTTTTACTCCTGTGGACTCCGTGAAAAAGTCATATCCTGTCAGATCAGGCTCATCTAGTTCTTTGATTGATTTTTCAAACTGCTCGTCGGTAAACATTGTTGTAGATGAAAGAAGTTGAAGAGTTGGCAAGAAACTCGAGACGCCCCCCGGTCAAGCACACCGAAGTCTGGATGTAAACAGTGCCGCGTCGACCGACCCGGCCCGCCGGCCGGCCGGCGCTGCCGGCCGGCCGGGCGCGCTCGGCTAGCGCGCGTATAGCTTCGACGGAGAGCCTCGAGGAAGGTGTGGGTCGGCCCTATGCTCCCTGGGAAGTTGAGAGTGTGCTTTTGGCAACGTTGGGATGGGATGAGCGCGAGCGGGGATGATACGGGAGGAGCTCGGAGCCAGGGGAACTTGCAATACTGGGAATTCACCTTTTAGTCCGTGGGCCAGAGGGGTCTACCTGTGACCCCCCCCCCCCCTATGATCCTCCGACTTGGGTGTCATTTTGTCCATTGATCATATGTCTAATGTTAGAAACAAAATGTTAACAAGAAAAAAACTCATATACACTATGTTTTTTTACTACTTTTTTGGAGGTATGTACAAATAGGCCTAGCACTTTTTCATTTTTTGCTGTATTTCTTGGTGAAAATTGAGATTGCGTTAAGTGCTCTCATTTGATAATGGCTAGATCTTTATCAACTAAATTTTGCTGATACATATTTTTATATATGCCTAAGGCACAGAAAAAGTTTCATGGTCAAAGTTGATTGGCTTTATATAATTATGACGTCATCAAATTTGCATATGAAAAATCATGGGAATTTCCGTAAACAAAACGGTCAAAAAAACAATGTTCATTAGTATAGTTTTTTTTTTTTCACCATGAGAATGATGAAAATGAGCTTAAACTTATTATGTCTATTTCTGAAAGTATATTTAAATCAGAAATGCTATTATCCTTTGAATATAATGTACAAAAATGACATTTTTTATTACGTAATCACCATGCGTCATATGCAATTGTAAGGCATATATGATGGCCATTTTGTGTAGGGCACAAATCGGTACATATTGCTCCCTCTTTAATTTCTTTATTTTAGAACCAATGACTCTCATATTTGGCACATATGTAGAACTAGTAGGGCTCTTCTGTTTGCAATAAGTATAATTTCAAAAGGTCATCATATGAGGGCGCTATTTACTAAAATTTGATAAAAACATACAAAATCCTTTAAATTCCGATAAAAATGTTTTTTTTTTTCGCTATCTGCCTGATTTGTATAGACAACTTGACATTTTGTTTGCATTATTATGCAACTTTACTTTTCCTAGAATGAAATTAAAGACTGTTATGTTGTATCTTATATCTTTTAGCGTATAGATAAGGCATAACTCCCTCTAGATTGTATACCCTAAAAGTGCAACAGGGAATACAGTGCGCTACACACAATTAACTATTTCGATTATTTATTCAATCCTAACCTGAATCTAGTCCTGAGTGAGATTTTCGATAGCATGTTTATTACGATATAAAATTAAGGCAAAATGTGTGGGGACGTCTTGCCAGAAACTTTTTTTATTTTTTTATTTTGTATTATTATCTTTGGCATCACTTTTTTTTCAGAGAAGAGAACAAATATGTCTCGTTGACAAGTTCATTATTTGATCCCTCCTAAATTATGAGTTTTTGTCTCTAACTGACGGATCTGTGTTGACAAATGGATTTTGCTTCATCAGTATTCAAGTCCATACTTACGAGGACGATTATAATATATTGTTTAAATTTTACGGGCTAATTAAGGCAAAAACTGTCTGAATGTGACCTTCAAAGTGAATTAATAAAATACATTGCGATATGATGTTTTTACGTACCATTTGTTCAGGCCTGTTAATCTAGCACTGGATAAGTTGTTTCTGTCTGAATATATTTACGAATAAAAACATAACAAACACAAAATACATCTAGTCAGATTTAAAAAGAAAAATGTTAACTCTATTAGGCCTACTTGTTTGCTTGGACCACCATTTTGGTCAGAAAAGGGAACATCATACTACGTCTCATTAACAAGGATAAACATTATTTTCTTAAAATTAAAAAAAAAAGTTCACATTTGATAATACGGGAACTTCATGTTTATAAGTTTGGGGTTACCAGAGAAACAGAGAGTTTACCAAACTTATAGGCACAGGAGCAGTCTGTGTGTACAGAATTGTTTTGTATCTTCTGCAGCTCTTTTTCTTTAATAAAGATGAAGCATACTATTCATATTCATCAAGCAGGATTTTACATCAATGTTTATTTAGAGCAATTAAGTGGAGACATTCCATTAGTCATTGACACATGCGAATGGTAAAGATAAAGTTGTAGCCGTTCAATATAATTTGGTCTTCCTCAGAACCCTATATTTGGAAGGATCACGGCCTGAAAAGCCACTATGGCAACATTGTTGATATCGATTCGCTGTTTTATCCACTGTGTGGGAAACGGTGGCATAGCATACACACTTTTAAAGGGATAAATGAGTTCTGGTAAGGAGAGTACAGTTTTGGTAAAACTGAATTTTAGTAACCAAAACCTGCATTACAAACTAATAGTAAATAACTAGAAAGGAACACAAAATTACAAATGACGTAGTAAAGATCATATCATTCAAAAAGAGCCGTTCAAACGTAAGAGGGCGCTCTCTAAACACTCATCGTTTTCAACCATTTTGAATAAAATATTGTGCATGTGATGTTTTGTTGAAATAGTGATTAGATAGAGAAATAACCAACAACTATTTAAATACCTATTTTTTAACTTTTTGAAAAGAGGAAGCAGTTTTTTTAATTTTTAACGGCTGGTTCAAAATTCTCTAATAAACCTGGGGCCTCAGCTTTATTACAAATTATTATATTTATGGATATTTCAGCCGTCTCTGAACCGATTTTGATCAAACAAAGATGATTTTATTATTTAAATATTATGCTCTTTCAAATTTTACACTCAGTTTTTCATTACCTCACAACAACAAAAAGTAGTCTAGCGCCCTCTCTACCAAAACTCAACTATCCCTTTAAGCTTAAATAACAACGAAGGAATGAACGACACATATCTGTCGAACTCTTTCCTTTTAAATGTATTTTCTTTAGGAGATATCCATGGCATAAATATGCTACAAAGATCAATGTGGCCATGTCGATAACAAACGGTAAGAAACCCTGGTCAACCATCATCATCAATGACCCGAAGGGGGAGGGGGGGGGGGGGGGGGGGGGTACTCATGTATATTTGCAATACAGGTATGTGTCGCTTCAAAGACCCCTGTTTTTACAGCCGATCCGGCCGCTCCTAAGGTTCCCATTTTCATTTTGAAAAAGCCAATCGCCGCTCCTATAAGTCTCATTTTCATCAAAACAATACAGGACCGCTTTCTTTTCAGAGCTCTTCCTCGATAATAGTTGGCGATAGACAAGTGTTGGAGATAAGTCTACCTTTTCTACGTGGTAGGATATCTCCCGTACCGTGAAGGCATTATCTGCTGCAGATTGATAAACTGTTTGCTTTCAAAGGAGATTATCGGTTGTTTGTGTCAGCAGTTTGGAGCTTGTTTCATTCATCATTTCGTATCACCATACAACTTTCTGCCAATGTCGGGCAAATCTGAACGCTACGTCGTTGGCCTCTGTCGGATCTTTGATTGTGCACATTCCATGTACCATATCACAACTAAGCAGGTGGTCAATGATCTGAGGGGCTTGACCGCACTCGCATTCTGATGCACCTTCGATGTATCCCCAGTTCAACATGTTGGCTTGCATCTTCCCACGCCTGCCAAAGCCTATTCCGGCTACGCAAAGTCACCCAGGGGTGCATGGTTGAATCATGTGGACAGTTTCTCTGATGGCACCATAGGCGTAGGCTACCGATATGTCCTAGAGCTCAGCCTCTCTTCCCAGAGTTTGAGCCTTCTTGAAGACACGCTGTAATCCAGGGGTTCAACAGATCATGAAAGGAAGCTTTTCCGTGACTTAAAGCGCCGAGGATGCAGTGGGTAGACATGGAGTGGGTGTCCTTCACCTCTGTTTGTCTCAGTCGTTCCTCCTGGCTAGCAGCAGCCCTCCTTATTACTGCTGGGATGCGATGCCAGAGATTAGGTAAACGTTATCAGTTCTCGTTCGTCTCATACATCATGATATAACGGCAACTTTTGTTCTTCTTGGCATGTGCTGAGCTTTCCCTCACCCGTGCAGACATATTCTACAACATAGTAACAGAGAGTCAGAGCTGATTGTTGTTTGGTTTGCACCCCAATTGGATGTGTTCAGTTTTTCAAGAAAGGCATTCGTGGAGCTGACCTTCCTTTGAGCTGGGTAATACAGGCCTTGTACTCTTGAAAGATCTATCTAAGGTCACCCCTATGTAGACAGGACTATCACAGTGTCCCCGTCTAGTTTCATTCCAAGTGATCTTCAGTTTCTGGTTTGCATGCATGTTCTTCAGATGAAAGGCGCATATTTGAGATTTAGTTTAATTGAATTAGCCTTCAGATGGTTCTTTTTGTAGTACAAGGAGAGGTTGGTAAATCCCTCACATAAGGTGGATTCTGCCTTAGGGAAGTCATCACTGTCATGTATGGGCCGTTTAACGAGCACGAACTCGTGCACGTTTTTCCGATCATGTGTGTAACTGACTGTGGGTGGTGATGATACACAGGTCGTCTAATAGATGAAACTCCTGGTCTCAGAGTAGATATAGGTTGATCGTTAACATAGATGTTGACATGGGCGGCGCGTAGATACTTCCGTATCACCCCCCCCCCCCCCTGATGAATAGATATCAATGACAGATCTACGCCCATGGATGTTGAACAGAGTTTGGCCAGAATGCTTCCTGCGCCAACGACACTTCTTTCCAGACAGCTCGACGAAGAAGTGTCTGTTTTCAACCAGGGTCTTCACCATGTTGGTCAAGTGCATGTTGTTCACATTCAGTAGTTTGTGTAGATTCTGTGCACAGTAGCATAAGCTGCACGAGAGGTCTACAAATACAACTCCAGTTAAGACATTTACTGGAAAA
The DNA here is from genome assembly GCA_037951105.1 of Echinarachnius parma. Classification (NCBI taxonomy): domain Eukaryota; kingdom Metazoa; phylum Echinodermata; class Echinoidea; order Clypeasteroida; family Echinarachniidae; genus Echinarachnius; species Echinarachnius parma. Next base: position 85,775 of record JBAMJV010000224.1, on the reverse strand, counting down.
CATCTTCTATATGTTGGGTAAGGTTAAGCAGCTGTCTTGTGCAATACTTCCTAGGCTGGAATCATGCCTGCTCCTTCATCAGAGATGGTTATACAACTGCACTTAGGTGGGTGCCTGGGTGGGTCAGAATTAGTCGCTCAAACAGCTTAAAGGTGTGGGAAAGTGAGACTGGTCTGTAACGCTTTGTTGCTGATGGGTCTTTTTTTGAGCTTGCATGGCATGTTCTGATGGATGTCGTTACACGACAGGGAAAGTGTCCTCCCAACAGTTGTCCACACATGTAAATTGTTCAGGATTGTAGTGAGTGTGATCTTAATGTCAGAGATTACTTTTTTTTTGTTGCTCTTGACAACAATTCACAGGTTTTCAGCATAAATTAAAAATGCTTCAGCAGTTTGGTTAAGTGAAATCAATTGTAATCTCATTTACATGTTTAGGATGAGTCAGTGGCTTACAGTTCCATATGCATACATGTAGACAGCAGTTGGTTTTAAGCCATCTTCTATGGACTGTGGCAAATTAATTACTTAGCTCGTGATTTAGCATTGGTCAGGAGCCAGCCTGCCCAAGATTGGGGTGCTCTTTTGTGATTGCATGGTGCTGGTTTAGGATCAAGCGCTTCAAAAGCTTAAAAATGTGGCACAGAAGGCAGATGCTAAATTATTTTATCAATCTTTATGATAATTTCCTGGCATAAAGATAGTGATACTTTGGCATTATATCTGATCACTACAGTAAATGAGACAGACGGTGTAATGCTTAAGTTCCATGATAAAATTCGAGGTATACACTATTTGTCACCCGTATTTGCTTATATACCATTTATTTAAAGTAAAGAAAAACAAACAGCATGAAATATGGAATCTAACTGACATGAGCTATTGCCACAACCATTCTTTCACAGGCCTTCATGCTAACAGATCATTTGTGAGGTGTCAGTGATTAACTGAATGTATTTAGTATCCCGTGTAAATGTATTATGAATATTGAGACATATAGTACGTTTATTTTAGTAAAAAATAAGAGCGCAAATGTTGCAAAAGGAGTTAACAATTCTACACACACAGACATTCCCCTGCATGTGCCTCTATAAATTCCAGACAACTTTTCATGATCTAAAACATTTTTCAATGTGGACGTTAACTTTAATTTGCATTCAATTCATTCGTCACTTTCTGTCACCATGTTAATCATTTAAAGGCATGAATGTGTACCCATCTAGTTGTCACATGAAGTTTCTGTAACTTTTGGAGGGTAGGTATATCAAATAATGAACTGTAAACAAGAGATGTTCATTTGTTCTCTTTTCTGAAACAAACAAATGTGATGCCAAACAGAAGTATAATTCAAATATTGAAAAACAAGTTTCTGACCAGAATTTTCCAAAAACATTTTGTCTTAACTTGATATTGGAGTACATGCTATCGAAAATCTCACTCAGGACTAGATACATAGGGTTACTACTAAATGAATAATCTGAAATTGTTTGTATGTAGCGCAATGTAATCCCCATTCCACTTTTAAGGTACACTTCAGTCTGAGTTATAACTAATTTAGACCCTAAAATATACAAGATACTACATAACAGTCTTAAATTTCATTCTAGGGAAAGTAGGTTGCATAATAATGCAAACAAAATGTCAAGATGTCTATACAAATCAGACAGATAAAGAAAACAAAAATGTTATCAGAATATATAGGATTTTATATGTTTTTATCAAATTTTAGTAAATAGCGCCCTCATTTGATGACCTTTTGAAATTCTACTTATTGCAAACTCACGAGCCCTACTAGTTCTACATATGAGCCAAATGAATTGTCTTATTTTCCCTTTACATTTCAATAATGACTTCAATTTAGGGGGTTGCATTCCGAAAATAGAAAAGATCGCGCATACGCTTGCAGCGCGCGCGTACTGCGCGCAGTAAGGAAGTAGGTCGCCTTTTAGGGGTGAATGTTAATGTTAATGTTGTATAATGACTGGGATATATTTTTGGGGTATTATTACCGGGCTGTTATCAAATGACTTACGACTTCCTTTTTGTGTTAGGTTAAGCTAGTTTGCAACATTATTACTTAGTTCAAGGATTACTTACCTTTTGTTTGAGGCGTCCCTTGTAATTCGTATGCATACTTCAAATAATTAATTAGGTTCATATTCAAATCAGACGGACGTGTGCGAATGATATCGATATTAACTGCATTATCAGATTATCTTTACGTACATTAACACAGCAAAGCCTCGAGCTTGCAGCACAATACATGCCCAAACTTCAAGATTACAGGCATATAAGATTTTTTTCTTATATTTAAGCCACCTATGAGGTGGCTTAAATTTAAGACAAAAATCTTACGCTGATATGTTTATGGAATACCAAAGCTCATTTAAGCAAATTTGCTTAAGCAAATTTGCTTATAATAAGAACAAAATCTTAGCAAATTTGCTTACCGAAAAGTGCGTCTAAATTGTAAGCAAATTTGCTTACGGGGGAATTTAAGCAAAAATGCTTAGATCTAAGCATTTTTGCTTATAATAAGCAAAAATTCTAAGATTTCTTGCTTATATGTGTTTATAGAATACAGGCCCTGCGCTTTTGAAGACGGTTTCTTATGAACGTGACGGGACGTGACGTAGCTAGTACGTCACAATGAGTAACTACAATGCAAAGACGCTTAGCGTAAGATTTTGCCTGCACAACGGTACTAACAATGATACAAACATAATAGTCATAATAACATTTACCGGTATAATATATATGTTTGATGGTGTGTGTCCGGCCTGGTCTGTATATCATAGTTCTCCATTCGGAGCCTAACCAAAGTTTGCATGGTAAACAAAATGTATAGATTCGTGATAATAAAGGACTAGAGTTTTGGTTTCAATAGTTATCCATCAAGGTAAGAAAATACTTCTCTTCTGATAATGCTAAACTGATCTTTGTAACCAAAATTATCGACTTAGTTCAAATGTATTCCCGAGAACAACTAGATGTGAGATAGAGCAAAATAATTAATGAGAGATAAAAATCATCCAGATCATATTTACGTGTGGTGCCAGAAACCTTATCGTTGTTCGTCTACCAGATTATATTCGTATACAGACACAGTCCCCAATGAATGAACAACGATTTTCTTGCAAGCAAATCACCAGTAAATACATAATTTATAATATTGCAATTTTGGAAATAATAAACAAACCAAACAAACAAACAAACAAACAAGCAAGTAAGCAACCCAACGAGGCTAGCACGCACACCAAAAACAAACAAACTAACACACAATCAATCCTTTTTATCTAAAGCAAACCCGAGGACACTCACAACGAAACAAAATAATGTCAAATCCACCCAAGAAAGATGTGGCGAACAGCGACGCGGCACCAGCAAGAGCTAATCGGTTAAGCCCAAACAGTGATGTAACTCGAATAAGCATCTTATCGAGAACACCGTCACCCGAGGAGATCACAAACAGGTTAGGATTTTCATCATATTAATATGTAATAAATCAATCCCAATCAAATACTTTGTATACATATAATTATCTTCAAAGCTCTTTATTGAATCAAAATCATGTTCGTATATAATAATCTATCTATCAGTCTATCTATCTATCTATCTATCTATCTATCTATCTATCTATCTATCTATCTATCTATCTATCTATCTATCTATCTATCTTTCTATCTATCTACCTATCTCTCTATCTCTCTCTCTATCTATCTACCTATCTATCTATCTATCTATCTATCTATCTATCTATCTATCTATCTATCTATCTATCTATCTATCTATCTATCTATCTATCTATCTATCTATCTATCTATCTATCTATCTATCTATCTATCTATCTATCTATCTATCTATCTATCTATCTATCGATTTATATCTAATATACATTATCAATCTTATTGTATCCTAAACAAAATAAGTATCAATTCAGTTGTGATTGACCTAATTGTTGTTTTTGTTGGGAAGGGGGGCGAATTATTTTGGGGAGTTTTCCCCTTATGTTTTGTATCGTTTTTTGTCAATTCATTTTTTTGGGGGGCACGTTATTTTTATCAATTATATTTTGTTTTCTTATTTTTATTGAAGTCTGTTGACGCGGAAGATGGGCCACCATATTTTGACGATCTCCAACCAGGACATTGTCATGTATCAGACGACCACGCACGCTCGGGGAAATGGCGCTAGCCACAGCCCGGGACACGACACTGCCTTGGCGCACTGATCTCAACTCAAGACACTATCTACCCTCTTAGAGATCAGTGGTTTGTCCTCAAGCCAACTATGAAGAGCTCTGTTAATGTTTCGAATGTAATGATATCCCTTTAGACAGAAACATAATGTAAATAGATTTCATGGTATTGTGTAAGAATAAATTGATTCATTCTGATCCAAGTTATGCTTTTCTGTGTTGTAATATATTTGTTTAAAATGTTATTATAACATTAATTTACGAGAATGCGCCGACTGTTCAAAATAATACTATAACATCAGACGCAATAAGTGAGATTGTACTACTAATAATGTTCTGGAAGAGAAAAGATATTCAAGGTGTAAAACAGTAAATGTAAGAACATCAGTATGAGCTAAGGAAGTGGGGGTGGGGGGGGGGGGGTGGCATGTGGTGTGGGCACGTGCTCCCCCCCCCCCCCCAAATAATTTGAAGAAAAAAAACAATAGGAAACATAAGGGGATATTTTTGGATAAAGAAAGAAATACATGAGGTGTGCCACCAATCAGTCCAACCACGCTACGCCACTGCTAGCTGTAGGGTAATAAGAAGGGGAAAGGGGAGGGGGGGGGGGGGGGGGGGGTACGAGCACAGGCAAATGAGAGAGGAAGAGTGAGCATGGAAATAGGTCATGTATGAATTTAATCATAGTGCCTATCTTTCTCACGTTGTCAATTCTCTGTTTCTTTAACAGTTGCTTGAATTCCTTTAAATAAATAACAAAATTATATTGTCATAAATAACTTCCTAAAAAATATTGTGCCTCTTTTCTTTGCGTCATCAATAATGGACGATCTCACCACACCAGTTCCTGAACCTTCTCCCGTTTAACAACTATCATTCTCATTATTAAACACTAATTTGTTCTGATCGTATATGGACCCTGTTAAAGGTACCGTTGAGTATTGGTATTTCCCGAAGTGGCCCCCGATATTTTTTGTGAGATAATGAAAAACTGACTGTCAAATTTGAAAGAACATACAATTTTAATGACAGAATAAACTTTATTTGATCAAAATCGGTTCAGAAACGGCTGAAATATCCATAAGTATATTTTTATTCAAAAGATTCTTCACCGGTAATCACCGGGGGATATTTAGACTTTTTAGAAAAAAAAAATAAAAATGCTTAAAGACTATACTTGGAAAAAAATCTGAGTAGGATTTTAAAAAGTCGTTGATGATATCTCTATTGAATCATTATTTTAACAAAACATTAAATGCACAATTTTGTATGAAAAATGGCTAAAACCAGTGATTTTTTTAAATAGCGACCTCTTGAATTATAACGGCTCTTTTTGAATGATAACAGGGGTTTTACTTAGTCGTTTGTAATTGTGTATACTTTTCGAGCATGGTGAAATTATAACTATTACTTTGTACCGTAATGGTGCAGGTTTTGGTTACTAAAGTTAAGTTTGACCAATACTCAACTATCCCTTTAAAGGGATCTAGTAACATTGTTGGCATTTGCAGAAAGTGATGAATGATTGGTATAATGTGTAGTTTTGTGATTTGATATGTCCTTTGATTGAGTGAAGATTTCACATTAAATGGATGTTATATGGCCGAGTAATGAGCGAAAATGCAAAGTAATATTGCAAACTCATTGCATTGACCTTGTACACAATTATGAATGACTATCCATTGGATAGTTAAAAATCTGAACACTTCATTCGTAAATATCTTTCTAACAAAAGGGAAGAACAAAAACTGTTCCATGCTTCTATTGGTAATACAAATACAACAAGGTATGAGAGAACACTCTAATGATTTCTAATGAAGTTTTATGAATTTGGACAATGTTACTAGATCCCTTTAACTCTTAACGTGCCAGGGATTTTAATGCTCTGTGGCATTTATGTGTATTGTAACTCGAGCTTGGCACGTTAGGAGTTAAGGAAAGGCCCATTTATCACATTCATATTACAGTGGAACCTCATTTATAACCTTGTTATAAGAGGGTATTGTTATAACATAACTCTTTATGAGGTTCCACTGTATATTCCCACATTCATTCCCACTCACATCACTCGCTTGTATTCCCAATTTGCATAGGTTCTCCCCCCCCCCCCCCCAAAAAAAAAAAAATAATAATAACAAAATTAATCAAATAAAAATAATACCAATACAAATAAACAAATAACTGAATAAACAAAAAATGTAAAAAAATCTTCAACTCCACGAGTCAAATTACTGATGTCTTACAACATGAATGATAAATAATACAAGACCAATCAATTTTTAACATTCCATCATAATATCTCTTTATTAATGATAAGCTTTCAATCCATGGCAAATTCGTTAAAACTTAAAATGCACTCCAAATAGGCATATCTAGGGTATGTATCTTTAAATTGAATGTTTATGACTGCTTGATAGTCAGCCATTAAGCTTATGTATTCATTACATGCAAACAATAAAAACAAAGTACTGACTTAAATGTCAAAATTCAATAAGCCCTTCTAATATAAGAAATGAAAATACTTTTTGTATACAAGGTGAGTATACTCTATTTTCCCATTTCCCAGCTCTAATCAAGCAAAACATTTTTTACAATTTATTTTTTATAAAAGCTTGTTTTATCCTTCCCCCTTAAGTACTGAATTCTTCTAAAGCTTTCTATTATTAATTAAGCTATCGCGCTAATTGCTAATTAGAAATAATCATGTCTATAATATTATTGGATTAATTACAAAGGATAACATGTATACAATACATTACATAAATATTACAGAAACATATTCATATGCTAGCTAGCAAAATTTTGGGCAGTTTTAATACAGACTATATTCTAAAATCTTATACTGTACATGTATAATTTACAATTTATATCAATAAATATATTCAATATATTTCTTCATCTTGAAAGACAAACCAAACAGTATTTTTTTCCACTTAGACATACCTTTACCTTTTGCCCGGATCATTAGGTATGGAATGTTCAGAAATGTTTTGAAAAGACAGGATGCAATTTGATATTATATATTGTTTTGCTTATTTTTACATATATACTCAAATATTTCAACAATCTTGCATATCCCCCCAAATCACTACAGCCTGCTATTTTGTATGTTTCTACATGTACATATGTATATATTCAATTCAAATTTTTCAACAATCTTGGAGATCCCCTCAAACTACTACATTCTGTTTCTATTACTGACCAATTTTGATAACAAATGTACAGGCAGTGCATTCAAGTACACGTATACGATAAAAGTGTCAAACTATATTCACTGAATATTTAAATGACAAAAAAGTTTATCCTGTCAAATTTTGTTTGCTTTGTTCAATATCATTCATAAGTGGCTACTATAGTTTATAAATTAATTTCTATACAATTGTTTTGACTCTATTGTAGAATTTCAGTCCTCAAATGTATAACAGAGTAACAAAAATAAAGGCATGCAAAGTAGCTGATAACTTTGTATAATTATGATTGTGGTTTTCTCTTGTTTGGAAGACAAACATATCGTACCCAGATTATTTTTTCGATGGAGATGCAAAAATAAAGGAGCAATTTCAGAGAAAATAACTCTATACAGATGAATAAATAATGATACATACCAAATTTTCCAGCACAACTACCAAATTACTATAAATATAATACATATGTAAGTATTTTAAAGCTTAATCACTGGCCTTTGCAATGCCCATTTATGAAGTATTAGGCTGTTTTCATGATTAAATCAAGATGTCTGAGTTATACATCTCAAATGAAGTCAGCTAGACACAAATGATAAATCTATCAAAACAAACTTGTCATTCATTTTCTTGTCATAGAAATGATACAATTGAAAAAGACTAAAGATCCATACCACATTTGCCTTTCTATAGATAACTATATACAAATATTTCAATAGCATTACAAATGATGTTATTTTTGTTAATATAAATAAGTTTAAATATTCATATTTTTATTAATAAAGGCACAGTACAATGAGCTGATATGAGACTACAAATTGACACTATATTAAGTAGTAGTTTCTTTTGGTAGATTACTTTTGCTTTATACATGGTATTTTCAATTTATTTAAAGAATTTTATTTTCAAGTTGTCATAATTGTCATAGAAACATGTACCTGTCAATGTTAATAATTGTAATACATATTATTATTGACATTTCTAAAAATTAACATAAAAAACACATCCATGCACAGCTTTCACTGCATCACATCAATTGAAGATGGCTCTAATAAACATAAGGCATTAGATGGTAACTGGATAAGGCAGGGTTATAACGCTGGGATTAATCAACTACAATAAAGAAATCACAGAGATATCAATAGAAACAGCCCATATATTCAGGAATATACAAAATAGAACAGCCTGGAAAAGCATTACAGGTACATATCATAATATCAGTCACATTAAAATATGAACCATAAATTCACAAATTATAGCTCATTTATTCAGGGATATAAAATATAAAACAAACTTGCAAAGCATTTCATATAAGGTACATGCAAAAATGTCAAGTTAAAATAGGAACCATAAATGCACAAATTCTAGCTCATCGTTATAATTTGTAGACATATCTATGTTTTAAATCATTTTATACAAGCAGAATTATTTCCCTATTCTTTCAAAGAATGTATTCCTTCTGCCTTTGCTCAAGAAATTATATTTACAAAGAATATATACAACTTACAACAAACTTATTTGCTTCAATATATTGCACAAATATATTCACTTTTTAAACACAAAGTGAAAATTAGATTAAATGTTCAAAATACATCTCCAATACATATATCCTTCCAAAATTGAGTCCGCAAATGATTCCACAATAATAACTTTTCTGAAATATCAAAGACGACAGAAAACAGATTTGCATTTAATAATGTCTACAAACTTCAACGTGCTACATACACTATTTTTTTTATGGGTACACACTTAAATTTGTGTTATAACACAACTAACATTCAATTTCACAATAGAACCATTATTTTATTTAATACAATAATTCACTTTTCAAATGCATGTTTTCTATTTCTATGTACACAAGCATACATTTCATCATACAACTTGCTTTCATTTGCATGAAACTATATATCAATATAAAAGCACTATTCTTAAGAATTATCAAACATACATCTTTCTGAACAATGCAATATTTTAGAGACAGATTAAACAGGTGATATTGCAATGTGAAACGTATAAGCAACAAATTAAAGAGGTATTATGACAGTATTTTTAAAGATTCTGTCCCCAAAAAATTGCCTCAACAAATACTGTGACGAAAAAATAATGTAAATAATATAAAGTTCTAAATAAAGAAAGTAAAACTAATGATCACAATGGTGATTGTCCAAAGTTTCCTGTGGCCAAGTTTTCAGCACAAGTTGCTTCCTTTTTCAACAAATGAACATTACAATTTCTAGTTGTTTTAGACCAAAAGGCACAAACTTTATCTCAACATTGCCTGTGCTAAATTTGTCCTTTGATATCTGTTGCCATCTCATAATACTTCAAGAGATGAAAGCTAATTGTCCTTGACCACTTTTTATATTTCATGAGCTAAGTTCTAGTTGTCCATGGCTCTCTGTCGCCGAGTTACCATCACAGCAGTCTCCGTCTTCATCCTCGTCCTCCCCATCGTACTCCAAGGGCTCGCCATCGACCCCGTCATCGTAGTCCTCGCCATCAAAGACGTTGACATCGCCGTGCTTCCAGGTAACCCGCTCAACCTCTGGCGTGGCGATGATGTGGTTGTAGGAGAAAGTGTCGTCCTCTATGAAACCCGAGCCCGAGCACGGCCTCGCTGCAGGTCTACCCTTGAAGTACCATTCGGCAACGAAGTCCGTTGGGCTGATGGCAGGTCCGAGATCGATTCCTACAGGGGTGTCGATGGGCGTGCCTTCCTCCGTTGGGGAGGACGGTGATGTGAGAGGAAGCGTCATCTGTTGCTGACGGTGATGCTGTTGTCTCCTCTGCTGGTGGTGGTGGTAGTGTCTGGCACTCACCACATCCTCCTCCCGCACCCCCTCCTCCTCGTCGGACGTTGAGAAGGTAAAGTGGCTGGCCTTGACCATGAGCCGCTTGCGTTGCCGCCGGCGATGCCAGTTGGGTGGGTTGTGGGGGGAGAGGAGGAAGTCTGCTGTGATGGAGTAGTCGGAGTCGTAGCCCTCCTCCAGAGAGAACCAGTCCTCCTCATCAACGGGAGGTGGTCCGGCTATCCACCCTGAGAGATGAACAAATTAACAGCGCAAAGAGTTAATACATTTGTCAGAATATTGCTTCACTTATTTTATTAATTAAACTTACATCATCTAGGGAGACTTCCATTTGGTATTACATAATCCTTTTTAAATATTGGATTTGATTTGCGAAATCGTGTGAAAAATATTGTTAATACTATTATCCTTCAAAAAGTTTCTGAATGCCCAAAAGGCTATACTGCTACAGACCAAATAAACAGGCTTTTCTTTGATATATTATCTATGTCTCATATGTTTTTTCCAAAAATAAAATGTTAATTCCGTCTTCCCATTTTGCACATGCTTTTGTCTTTACTGTTTAAACAAATGAAATATAAATGGTAACAGGCAATCATTCCTTGACATCATGAAGTGGTTTAAGAATGTAATATCCGCTCAAGATGCACTTGGAATTTATTGCATAATTTGGTAATTGGACCTCATTTACAGAAATTAAATATATTTGTGTAAATGTCCACAATGCCATAATTGATGAATAATACATGCAAAATCATAATTTAATGCAATATTAGAAGAAACTTCATTTCATTGCTGTGTAAAAGAAAAATGAGGTTAGAGCTGTGAATAAAATACACTTGGTATATACTTGAATATAATATTTCAAAGACATTTGTAAATAAGTAATAATTATTAACCACAATTAAAAATGCAGGAAAAATAATCACCTTGCTATATTCCAATATTATACCAAAATAACCCTTCAAACCCATCTATCATGCATGGTAAATATGTGTGACGATAAAACCAAATAACCATAATCTTCTAGTCAGCTAAAAAATACTTCAGAAAAGTGAAAACCATGAAAATATTATAAATTATAAAGGCCACACATGGATATGATTAACATAATAATGATGTTGTAACATCTGTAGATTTTGTTCTCTTCATACAAATTAAATTTAAACAGGGATAAAAGCATGCAAATGCCCTCGCTGACGCTGGTTATATTACTAAATATGTCCCATATACTAATATCTGCTCAGGGTTTTTGTATCTTTTATTGGGCACACAGATCATGTTAATTTGAATGATTGGAGTCAAGATTTGAGCTCAAATAACAAGTTATTGATCGTGTCTTTACATACACAACCAATGTATGCTATATTATTCTACATTGTCAGCAGCTAGTGCAGTAGAAGTGAAAACTGGGACTTCTAACTGTTGTGTAGCTTTAATAATATCATCTTTATATCCTTGCCCTTGAATAATCAATAATGTACTAAAACTACTAAAATATGCATCCTAAACATAGATGCTCATTTTGGGTAACATAAATCTAATTTTCTTGAGAATGATTTTTTTCTTTCTAGATTTAACCCTCTTTTACACCTATCTATAACAAGATTATGCTTTATTTTCCTGAAGTACATTCCCCCAAATGCCAAATCACTAGAAAACTAAGCAATTGCTAGAAATACTTCTACAAAATTAAAACTCCACATTCTTTTCCCTCTACCGGTATATTGATTATTTATTGTCTAAATGATCAATTTACTACTAGTAATTCACATTAATGGCAATTCAGATAAAAAGATACAAAGACAACCAAGACCATGAATATTAACAAATATAAATGTGTACCTAAAGTATGTAGCACTAGACAAATATGTATAGTATCAAAAGTATCTAGAAATATATTTTTCACCCTCAAATTACAAAGTATGCACTAACAAGTTGAAGTGTTATAGTAGTACAAAATCGAGATGAAAAACACTCTACTCAAACGATGAACAAGAAGAGAAAAAACAATGCATTAACAGCAAACTTTAATTTCTTTTTTCTTATTTGGGGAAGGATCACAATGTGGGTGATGAAGACTGCAAGAGAAACTCAACAAATGAAGAGAGAATTACCTGTCAAAAGTTTCAAAAAAGCTATTATTCTTCCTGCGATTTCATACATAAAGATAAAACAAAAATGAGTATCTTCCACTGCACAAATCATATAGTGAAATGAAATAATAGCTGAAAACCCCCAAAAGGAAAACGTTGCTACTACTAATATCAGACTTAGTTGTCCTCAATTGATACATTCATACAAGATAAGATTTGACCCGTTCAAGACTTTTTGATATTGGTATTAAACATGCATTCTTCACAAGGACTTCAGTCAGAGTATTGTGGGGTTAAGATATACATTTAAATATATACTATTACATAATCTCCCATGAGGCGGGAAGAAAATAAATGTAAAATGTGACTCTAGTGTTTATTAAACTGATTCTTTGCCGGTATACCAAAAAATAACACTAATTACCACATACATTAAACAGTTCTAACACCATGAAGAACAAAATGATACCAGGAGGGCATTTCACAAAGTAGGACTTAAAATTATGGAAGGTTGTTAGTTGCATACAATTCATAAAATTATTTTATAACAACATAAAATTGGATTATCAATTTTTTTCTAATACCAATAAAGATTTATTTTTTATGATATTACATTTCTAAAAAGTCTATTAAAAATATTTGCAATTTTGCTTCTGAATTTTGTATTCCAAGGCTAAAAATTACCAACCATAATTTAAATTCCAACTAAGAGTCTTTGTAAAACACCAGCCAGTATTTTCTTTAACTCATGACAAACTCACTCTGAAAACATTTTCATAGTGGGATTTCAAACAAAAATATTAAAGGCAGGCAAAATAATATTCCCCTTATCATATTATGCAAGGCTAGGAAGAGTTTTGTTCAAATCACATCAACAAAATATTTCACTTCATTAAGTTCCTTATCTGCCCCACCCCCTCCTAAAAAGGAAACAAATGCTAAACAAAGGTAATGTAAACTGACCCCTAGCTCATTCATTATTAGAAAAGAATAAGTGTGTATATTTTAAACTTTTTTAGTTAAATGAGGGTTAGGTGTACCAAATCAAAATAAATAAAATAAACATGCCTGTTAACATTCTTTTCTTAAATATTATAAGCATCCATGCATATTTGAGGACCTACGGTGTAGTGTTATTAACCATATCCAATACATACTGTCATGGGATATGAATGTTATTTATTATGCTGTATACATTTTGTCAGTAACCATACCAACTAGCTCCATGTAAGTTACACATGCATTATGTCCAGTTAATCAACCTCATGCTGAACTAGCACCAATGAATGGATTTTATTAGTGCCCCCTCTTTGGTAGAAAACCCTCAACTATTATACAGTTACAGTACATATTTTTGTATTATGGTTTTTTATACAAATGTTCAAACCAGGAAATGAATATGATAAATAATTGTATAATGTTGTATGTGTAATTAAAAATGTTCTACAGTCCATCCTTATCACCAAAAATTACCAAACTAGTGTGTTACTTCACGACCATATTGGTTTATAGTTATAATGAATATTAACTCCTTTAATTGTTCTCTACAAGATTTCTACCATGCATTATTTATAACCATTTGCCTGCTATTGTGAAGAAACATATGACTAACGTGCCTTTCTTTATTTATTTTTGTTCATAATTGTTTTAAAGGTAATATTGAGTTTTGATCAAATAGCTCATGAATAACTCATCCAAATAACTCATGAAATCCCATGATTTTTGGTTATTACAAATCAAATGTTTTACAGTACATACATTTTAACTGGAAAACAATTTTAAAGGAATGATTGTTTAAATAAGGAAAATGCTCAAATAATTGTTTTGATTATAAATCCTTTAAAAATGTTCTACATAGTCTCTCAAATGGTGTTACAATTTTGTTTAAATTTTGCTGCCAGTTAAGACTATTCAAGTAGCCACCTGGAACTAATCTAAAATAATGTTGTATTATTTACTGCATCACCAGTACTCAATATTAGCTTAATGCTTTGCAACCAAATTGGCATTTATCTGGACCAAATATTTGTGTTCAAAGGTGGTAAATTTGTGACAAGAGCAGACAAATGATTATGACATACAGTACAGCCTGAATGAAACACATGCATAACGGCTAACTTTCATATTCTCATAATACAGGGTCATAAATACAAGAATAATTATTGAACAATTGTGTATTTGGGGATAGCTCTAAATTATCTTAAATTCCAAAAGCTTCTTCTAAAAAGACTACAAACATTACAATTGATAGTTAAGTTGGATTTCTGTTGATGTTGTTGCTGTATTTAAAAAAAATTTATTATTTATTTTTTTATTTTTAAATTTTTTTTGGGGGGGGCTAAATTTTGTAGTAAAGCAGGAAAACATTTGAATGCTAAACACATGCATACCGTATATACATTTTACCTTCTATCTATACAAGTGGATTAAATCCTTTCATAAATAAATGTATTTGATTCTGGTATAACATAGGTTTCACATAGACCAGAGCCCGAGTATTTATGGGACAAGTTCTGAACAGGTTTTAAGTAAGAATATGTCTGTATGTCTTTCCAGGCTGTACTGTATGATCCAATTCTAAATTAGCTTTCCGCATGCTTCATATTAACCCTTTCTATACCGCACTACTGATGGGTCAAATTTGGGCTTTCTTTATGTATGTGCACAATGAATGGTCCATGAAAAACCTGCATAGTAGGATTCTATGATGTTTCATCAGGGAGATCATTTTTTAAGGTTCTTTAAAAAATCTTTGAGGAAAAAGGGAATATATTTTGGCTTCTGCTTTAGAGAGCTACCATATGATAATGAAATGAATAATAATAACTTTTCATCCATTTTTAGTTTTAGGTAAACATAAAAAGGAAATGTATTGGTTTGACCAAGGAGTTTCAAATACGGTACCTCTTTTGCTTTACTCACCCAACGAGGCCACCCGGGGAATCAAAAATTAGCCTTGAGAATGATTGGTGTTTTTTTTTTGTGGTGTATTATAAAAGGGTTTTCCCGCAGCAGAACAAATGAAATCTATCTTTAGTACATGACCCTTTTTATAGTGTGGTACGAGAGGGTTAACAATAAGGAGGGCTTACACATGATGCTAATGGAAGTTCTCAGAGCAAAGGCGAGGGCCCGAGCTGGCCAGAGGGGGGCATGCATGGGTGCAAGGTGGGGCAGGGAGGGGTGCAGCAGGCACAGGTGGAGTGCCAGGCTCCCCAGGGGCAGGGGGCGGAGGAAAGGGGGGCAGTGGGGATCGAGGAGGAGGGATGTGGGACTAGGAAAGAGGAGGTACTGACCCCAAATAGTACCGCCACCCTACAGGTGTTTGAAACACCCAGCAACATAAGCAGGGAGAGGTAGAGAGAAAGAGAAAAGGAGAGAGCACATGTAACATCTTTATAACACAATGAAATGCATATTTAGCAGGGTACATGTCAAAGCAAATGTGAACAATCTTTAAAACCCTGTAATTAAACTTTAGCAAAATAGATAGTAACCCACCGAGGATGATTCGGTTCTGGAATGACATACAATCTTTATCCATAAACAGCAGCGAAAGAAAGTAATAAAAGACATTATACTGACATCAATAGCAAAGGGGTACCTTTTTAAATGGACAAGTATTTCTACAATATAGATACTGAAACACTTCAACAAATAACCTAAAACCTGTAATAAGCATACATTTGAAATTGTTGAATGTATCAAAACAAATTTGATTAATACTCGCTTTCTTTTTGAAATAGGTGGTTATACTTTTATAATTTAAAACTGCATTTAACATTATTATACTTCTTCAAAATAAAAGTATAGTCATCAAACTAAAATCATTTTGGATACTATTTTAGAAGTACAATTTTTGGTGTTTATAGGAAATACACAGCAACCAATATATGCATAAACTGCTTCACATCACATACAGTGTGACATTAATTTAATAAAAACACATTATTACTATTGTCTAACACAGCAAACAACATTGATATTAAACTAAAAACAACAAAGTTATACTAGACATTAAATATCAACAAATACTTTCACATCCTAGTTTGTAAAACTTAGGCACTGACAATTTAAAAGTCCACAGCCACTAAGACGATACCCACAAGTAAAAAAAGAATAAGGCATGCAATAACTTCATGCTTTTTTCTTTTACCTTATTCTTGTTTTGGTCAAACCTAGTTGAGGTGAAGCATGGAGTGTAAGCAGGGAGAGAAGCAACAAGTGATTAGTTGTCAATTAGTGTCAACATTGAACTGCGGTACATGTAAACTCCTCAACAAATGTTCTGCAATTCAAGTTTGAGCGTTCATATCTCTCTTGTTAAGTACTATTTTGTCCTACTTGAATCCACTTTTGACGATAATAATAATAATAAAAGCCTCAAAAGGCTCAGAGCATTTTTAAAGGGTTTTTTTATAGCCGAGCTGCCATGATGGGGTGCTCAAGCATTTCAAGGAATATATTCTAATGCATTTTGCAACGTTTTACTTTTAACATTGCCCCATATTTAGGTATAGTGCACTTTTCATGATAACATAATCATTACAAATGGGTCATCAATGTATAGGATAATAAACATACTTTTCAATTACCTAGGATAATAATATAACGAGACATCAATGCTCAAACTTGAATTGCAGAACTTTTTTGAGGAGTTTATAACTGACAAATATAAAGCATCTACTGTTATCACACATTATTTTGCAAATTAACCTGTTCAAGACTATTCTATTTTGGTATAGCATGCATTCTCCATAGACGCAAGCCCAAGTATTTTCGGGACCAGTCCTGAACGGGTTAATGTAATAACCAGGAATTAAGCAAGCAGCAGGAAATATTTTATTCTATCAGCACGATTGCACCAGTAAAATATTCTTAAAAACATTAAATTCTTACACTTAAATAAGAAAATATATTCATGATACAGAAAATTAATTTCTTGACATGTCAGTAGTAAGTTTATAGGCCAAATTGCATACAAATTCATCCACCGTTCACCCATATGCAAACGCAAACATTCACTCAATATTCGTGGAGTTCTTGTCCTTCTTGTCCTTGTAGTAACATAATTATACAAATTTCCTACAAAATGATTCATGATTATACAACAAATCGACTTCAAACCGTCTTTTCAAAATGACAAAATTTTTTCAATGACAAATCTGTTAGTCCAAAACTATGGTATCTTATACACAAGGATAAACATATCTGTGGGGAAAGAAATTAAGAATGAAATTGAAAGTTTAATCACTCGGCGTCTGATGGGAACCTGGTGGGCCAAGTACAACGTCAATAGGGATTTCAGAAACTCAAAGTGAATGGGTTAACCCTTTGCCTATGGAAAACTGGTGGGCCAAGTATGCTGTCAATGGGGATTTAAGAATATCTAATGGAAAGGGATAACTTACTTTCTGACTTCCTCTGGGACGTAGATGTACTCCATGGGAACCAACGCCTTGAGGTCGTGGAGGGATTTCACAAACTTGAGCTTGTTGGTGAACTTGTGGCTGCATGAAGAAGAGGAAGAAGAAATTATATAACAATCAGATTAAATTCAAACATATTTAAAACTGACCAGAAATACATAAGATTAATGATAATAACAAAGAAAATTGTTCTTCCTAGGGACTTGAACCGGAGACCTATGGATTGCTAGACCGGTGCTCTACCAACTGAGCTAGAAAGCTCCTGTGATGGTTTTTCTTCCCAGAGATTAAAGCGCATAACACAAATATATTGATGCATCTTTGCACTATAAGAGAATGGAAATACATAACAGAGTGTTTCATATACCCTCTACTGAGTTCCTTGATAAAGGTGTTCTTAGTTTTTCCCTATTGCTGGTTTCATTTTATCAATTAAATATTTTGTCAATGATTATCGTTTGTGTTATTTTTGTAAATAAATTTCATTTCATTATATTGATCTTCATATTCTTAGTGATCCATCAAAAAATTCACCTGGTCACTAAAATATACCCAATTAAACACTTTTTGTAGCTTTTAAGGTTGTGGATATTACTTTGCTTGAAAATAATACACAATTACGTACTACGAAAAATTAAAACCAGTAAACATAAATTGATTTGTTATTTCATGTGAAAGGAAATATACACACACACTGAGGTTGGCCTCCTTTTTCTTTTTAAAAATCTTTGTTCAAAACAATACTTATTTGAGTAAACAACCATTATTATTATTATAGTGTAAAGTTATTATGGAAATAAGAAATTTTACTAACATGCTACTACTATTTTTTTAAGTTCAAGTACTATCACGAAAAACAAAAGGAGCCATTCCACCATAGTGAATGATGGTAGAACAGATATCCACATTACAGCAATGGAAATGGGGGCAATATTGTAGTGCATGGTAACTGAAAATAAACATTGCTTTGGAGTGAAATATACACACCTGATGAAAGGTCTTGTCAGCTGCACTATTGCCTTCAGCCAGGTTGTTGGGTGAACCAGGTACAGCCCTTTCAGACTCTTCCTCAATCTATTGAAGAACAAATAACATAACTTACAGTCACATTTTGATATGAAGAAAAAAGTGTCAAATAACATCAAATTAAAATAAAGACAAAGCTGTTTGAGCAGCCTGTGTTTAGCAGCCAACCTGCTTATAGTGGCCATTAAAATTGATCCCCCGCAGAGAAACACAATGGTTTAGAACCTTGCTATATAGGTCACTTGTCTACAGCGGCCGCTTATCTTGTTTCCTAATAGTAGGTCACTATACACAGGTTTGACGGTAAATGATACCATTCTCTAACCAACTTACTTCCTGTCGATCGTCTGGTAGCACTTTCGCATCCATCCAAGGGAGGGGATCTTTGCCCGGTTGGCGGAGCCGTGGAAGTAGACGATGATGTATTCCTGGGCGACTAGAAGCTCTAGCGTGCTGACCACGTAGAGGAATAGGTTGTTCATGACGTACGTGTAGTCCTTCTTATTCTTCTCGGGGAGGTAGCACGATGCAAACACGATGATGGCGTTCAGACCCTCACCGTAATATCCTTGGATATGAGAAAAAGTAATACATTTTACTTAACATTTGACCACTTTAAAACAGTAGGAGACAGTTTGTGATGTTCTTTTAGTTCTTCGTACTCTTCTCAGGGAGGAATGTTGCAAACATCATGATTTTTTGTTTTGCATTTATTTCCATATTTCACTTTTACTACAAAATTGTTTGACAATGAAACAGGGTGTTCCAACCCTCACCATTTTACTTTGAAAAAACCCCCCAAAAAACGACTTATCCATTTAAAAACCTGTTTAATTAAGTTTAATTTGTTATCAAGAAAGACCTGTGATTTTGATCCTAGCAGAATCTGTTTCAGTATCAAATATTTTCCACCCATGAAGATTCTGCTAGGAACACAGCCCCTTTTATATTCAAATCTTTAAATCTATTCCCATTTAAAATGTAAAGGGCACATGATTTATTTACCTCCATGTGACAGCACCTTCTTGTAGGGGTTAATGGCCTTCATGTCAATGGTATAATCCTTGCCACCAAGGTTAACTTTCCTCCATCTCCATCTATCCTCATGCTCCTCCCTGGCTGTATACTCCTGAATGGGTTCGACGTTCTTCATCGGGGTATCATCTATGGAATAAGAAAATAAATATACAAAATAAAGCAGAATAATTATGTCAATGGTAAAGTCCTAGCCACTTTTCAAATTCAAATTCATTTTATTTCCACAACTTGAATTAAAAACATACAAAGAGAAAGTATACATGGTAAAAAACAATGCATAACAACAATAACAGGTAAAATACATCAAATATAACAAAGGAGGTAATACAAGAAGTAAATTCACAGTGTGGAGGGAGGAACAAAGGCCATTGACCTGTCTCAGGCTCCTCCCCGGAGTTAAGTACAACATAAAACAGTAAATATACATTGAGTAAAATGAATAAACACATTGATCACACACACACACACAAACAATCAACTAACATGTGGAGAGATGCTTTGTATACAGTATTATATCTATAAAATGGGTAGGCAAGATTAAGTATATAAATTAATAATATTTACTTTTAGTTGACGAGTGAAAATTGGTAGTGAAGTGCATTGAGTTTGAGACTTTGGGAGGCAATTCCATGTGTTTGGGCCAGAGTATTTTATGGTGCTTCTTGAAAATTCGTATCTATAATTTGGTAATCTAAAATCTTCAGATTGTCGAGTGGAATACATAATCATATTTTTATTTTGAACAAAATAAGAATCAAATAATGGTGGTAATTTTTCATTTTTGCTTTTTCATTAATGCTTGATGTCACCTTCTCATTAAAATAACATTAACCTATTGCCCATGGGAACCTGGTGGGTTCTGTATTAACTCTATGGGGATACCAAAGTCTAGTAGGAAACAGATTAATTTGAATAAAATAAACATCTAATGAAATGAAATCCAACCAATATCATACCTTCCCAAGACATCTCTGTGTCGGTAGGAGTCAGGATTGCTGGTGTTGTGCCGTCCTCCGTTGGTTGTGAGTTCACCGTCTCGTCTAGGTTGAGGGACAGTTCTGCTCTCAGCTTCTTCTTTTCCTTGGGCCTTGCACCAGGTGGCATGCCACTCTCGTCTGAATCATAAGAAAGATGTTATTCATTGTGAATGAGTTACAAAGGATATTATCCATCGTGGATGGGACACAGAATATAGAATTTAACCAATTCCCTCGCAAAGCAACCAAACCAAATTTGTATGACTTTGAGGGGTCTTCATATTATCATTACCCTACTCGAGTCTATCTATGATGAGCACCTAGCTAGAAGGCAGTAAGTACCATGTTTTTGGTATGACCCAGCTTGGGTTTGAACCCACAACCTCCCATGCACAGGACAGATACTCTACCACTAGGCCACCATGCTTGAATCATTCTTTCTATGGAAACTATTACTGGATTCTTGAAATTTAATTTGTATGTATAAAAGCAATTCTCAAAATTAGCATAAGCCCACTAACCCAGGGCCAGTAAAATTAGCTTCCGGCCAGCAAAAGTTATTAATTCCAAATGTTCTTTGTTTGGGGCTACCACATTCAGGTTTTGGGCCACTAGAATGTGAAAATCATGTTTTTACTTGCCCAACTGGGCCACAAGGAAAAAAGCTTAATTGCATTGTGCAGTAAAGTAATCCAAATAGATTATTATTTGATTAAATAATTTGATTAAATATGTATATGTAATAAATCTGCAAAGTATAGTCGGTAATAATAAAAACAAAATATGGCAACAATAGTCAAGTTTGACTGAATGCCATAAAATAATAACAACAACAATAAACTTATTGTTCACCTGATTTCATTGGGGTGCTGTGGGCCTTCTCAGCCTCTGCCTCGTCATCATCGCTAATGTTGTCCAGATCAATGCTGCCCTCGCTTATCACAGAGTTGATGCTCTGCACGCTGAGCCTGTTCAGCAGAGTGTTGGGTCTCTGCAGCTTCTTCTCTCGAAGGACGACACCGTCGGCACGTGGTGACTGTTCCGCACCATCGCCAGATTCTCTCTCATCCTATCAGAAAATAGGATAACAGACATAAAAAAAGTAAAGTTAAAAGATAAGGTATAATGGGTACACAAATTTTGCTTCAAGTACATCTACAAATGTATCTATAAATGCTGTGTTTGTTCAGCAGAGTGTTGGGTCTCTGCAGCTTCTTCTCTCGAAGGACGACACCGTCGGCACGTGGTGGCTGTTGCACATCATCACCAGATTCTCTCTCATCCTATGAAATAACGGAAACAAAAGTAAAGCTACAATTATAAAGGGTATATACAAAATATAAGCATATGCACATTAACCAAGGTATATATGAATACCGAGTTTGTTCAGGAGAGTGTTGTTCCTTGTGAGCTTCTTCTCTTAAAAAACGACGCTGTCGGTACATGGTGGCTTTTCGGCACCGTCACCAGATTCTCTCTCATCCTATCAAACAATACGATAACGGAAATAAAAAGTAAAGCAAGTTAGATACATGTACATGCCCTGATGTATTTATGATTACTGAGTTTGTTAAGGAGATCATCGGTCTCGTTAGCCCCCTTGCAAGATGATACTATTGGTTATTGGTAGCTGTTCTTCCACATCACCCTATGTACATGTATGACTGTAATATATTTTAACATCTACTGTTCTGTACCTTTGGAACAGGTCTGGTGTAAAAATCAGCACCATCCTCATTGGCTGCAGTCTTGCTGTCTTTGTTGGCATGGAGATGTTGCCTGAAGTACTCATTACCCTGCCACTGATCCTCAAAAAATGTCTCATCCTATGTACAAGTGTTTTTTTAATTTAATTTTTTTTAAATGATATGCTTTACTATATATGTACCGTAAAACTCCGTGTATAAGTCGCACTCGTGTATAAAACGCACCCCCAACTTTCTAAAAAAAAAATTTAAAAAAAAAAAAAAAAAAAAAAAAAATTAGAATTTTTTTTTTCATGAATATTCATATATTCATGAGGTAGCAATGCTCATTAAATATGCAAAATACTAAATTCATTAATAACTTTTTTGTTGAGAAAAATGTAGAACTACTGTTTAGAAAATTGAATATTAAATGAGTGCTGCTAGTCATGAATATCTGAATATTCAATTAGTAGCAGTGTTACTGCTTAAAAACTTGCATTTTTTTTTGCTAACCACTATCATTTATGTAGGAAAAAGGTATATTTTGATAAATGTTCCCCCTTATATCAAGCTCTTGTCATGCCCTAGACCAGTGTAATATGCATTAAACATGACTACAGGGTGTCCCAAAAAAACAAACAAAAAAAACCAAAAAAAAAAAAACCTGTGTATAAGACGCACCCCCCACTTTGAAAATTTTCCGACGGAAAAAAAGTGCGTCTTATACACGGAGTTTTACGGTATATACCTTTGGAACAGGTCACCTGTAGAAATCAGCACCATCCTCGTTGGCTGCGGTATTGTTGTCTTTGTTCCCTTGGAGATGGTGCCTGAATTACTCATCACCCTGCCACTCATCCTCTAGAAATACTCTCACCCTATATATGACCGTTTAAATTTAAAATATACTATACTGTACCTTTGGAACAGGTCTCCTGTAGAAATCAGCACCGTCCTCATTTGCTGCGGTATTGCTGTCTTTGTTCCCTTGGAGATGGTGCCTGAAGTACTCATCATCCTGCCACTGATCCTCTAGAAATTATCTCACCCTATATAATACATATGACCGTTTTAATTCAAAATATGATATACTGTACCTTTGGAACAGCTCTCCTGTAGAAGTCAGCACCATCCTCGTTGGCTGTGGTATTGCTGTCTTTGTTCCCTTGGAGATGGTGCCTGTAGTACTCATCATCCTGCCACTCATCCTCCACAGAGACGCCCTCGATCCGTTGCATCGCCTCCTCGGTGTCCTCGGACATCTGGCGGCCAGACGGTGCCTCCAGTTCAGAGTTCATCCTCTCTGCTTCCTGGAGAGCCACAATAAAGACACGTAATGATATTAGTACAAACTGTGAGATACTGTGAAAGTTGTTGAAACAAATTTAAATGACTTTGCTCAACAAGGTTTTTATATCAAATTTATATTTTTGCAAACATTTTCAGTTACCGTGGCAACCCCTTGTGCGACACGCACAAAATATGTCTTGCTCATACGCACCTCAAGAACATTATTTGTACCAGGTTTCATTTGAAATGGTCAACAGTGGAAGTTGTTTGCTGGAATGTTTTTTATATATTAAAATGACATATTTTTGGTGGAAAATTGTGGTTACCATTGGAACATTTTGACCAACAAAGACACAAAAAAAATATGTCTCACACATCCTCACTTCAAGTGTACCAATTTTCATTAAAATCTCTCAAGAACTGTGGAAGTAGTTCACTCTACAAGGTTTTTGTAACATACCACCTGACTGACCATTTGACTGACCGCTCGAATGTACGCCGTTTCCTATACTCTACCTTTCAAACTACCTTTTCCAAATTTAGCTCATCAAAATGTGCTTAAAACAGTTTAGACAAACACTCAGGATCTCCTGATTGGAATTCTTGCCACACCATGTCCACTAATATGATGCCGAGATGCCAACCTTCACTATCTTTCAGGGGGGATTCATTCAGAAATCAGGGAGGTTTCTATCAATTCCATTCAGCATAATGGTATTTAAATAACCTTCCATAAAAATCAGGGAGGCATTGAAATTTGTGTGGTATGACAAAAAACACTTTCAGGGAGCCTCCCTGAAAATCTGGGAGGGTTGTAATCTCAGCGCAGTAGAGTATATATTTATAGTAGCTGCACTATATAAATGTTCATCATTAGTATTATTATTAATATCATTATGATGCATGGCTCCATACTGACCTCCTGTTTGGCCTGGATGGCATTGATGATTTTCTGCTTCTCATCCCACTCCTCCTCCATGTTCCTCGTCACACTCTCGTCAACCGAGATGCTCTTCTTGTCGAAAGGTGACATCGGGAGCAGGCGATTTCCGTCCTTAAAAGCCTCCGCCTGAGTGAGCGCATCATCATTGGTAGCAATTGAGATGAAGGACAATGGAGAAAAGGGTCATTAGACTTACAAATTGACGATATTTTAAAACAAGCTTTTGAAAACAATTATACTACATAGATTTTACATCACATTGGTACATTTTATTGTCACCTACATGTAGGTGGAAACAGTTTACAAAATAAATCTAATTAATCTAATAATCCTGAATAAAGATCTTTAAAAAAAGAAGCATTTTCACCTAATTTGTCATGGTATAATTTTGTCACCATTCCTAGAAATTCATCAAAGTAAATAATATCATGGGCAACACAACAAATTTTGTTCTTTTCATTAATATCCTTTTTTTTGTAATTTAATTAAATTAGCTTTCTAAATTTATCTTTATTGTCACTTACAAACTACCACTAGAATTTCATAACTGATAAAATGGGTACATACGTATGAAAATTGTGGTTTGATAAATCCAAACAATCTATGCATGAAAATTAAATATATCTTGAAGAAGAATGCATTATGAGAAATTGCATGGGAAAGGGAAATGTACACAGGTGGAATATTTGACAAGCTCAATTTAAAGGTAACTAGTAACTACAGTATGTCGCTATTTGCAATAACTGACAAGGATTTGGTATTGCATCATGGTAGCATGATTATGTCCACTGAGTGAGGTGTTTATGTCATAAGTAATGAACGAAAATGCAAAGTGATATTTGCTGGTCACTCAACCATAGGTTTGTACAAAGTTGAAATAATCCTCACTAATTTTCAAATCAAATCATTTACATCTCAATAAGGAAGTTAAATGTCTGGAGGTAACATTTACTAGTTTTTGATTGACATTGTACAGAGCTCTGAATTCTTCCATTTTTAACTTTGTTCTAAAACAAAATATACAATGTAGTATAAGAATTTTAACACTGGACGATCATGTGAAAGGAATTCGTGCAGCACTGCAATTGATCACTCATGATTTAATCAACATACATGTACATTAAAGGTGCAAAGGAAAAGAAATGTATTACACTCAATATAATGAAATTACCCATTCAGTAAAGACGGGCCTACTAAAGACCACACTGTCACACAACACAATCTAAAACACTAATTTTTTATAGAAAGGATAGGGATTTGCAATATTCTATAAATTTAGTTATTAGAAAAGTCAGCACATATTTTTCCTTTAACGCCAATCTAGTCATTCAGAATATCCTAATTTCATGCCATTAATCCACTAATCCAATATAATTGGCAATGTCAATTACAAAGTCATGGTCAAAGGAATTAGAGATACATGTATTAACATAAATTTGAAAAATGAAAACCTCTTAATATCATGTTTAGCTTTAAAACTATTGCATGCTTAATAGTAATAATCCAATTCGCAATGATAAGGTATTCATAGTCCACCAAATACATTATAAACACAATTGCAATACACAACATGCAAGTATTAACAAACTGTTTGTTTCAATCTCATCAGTAATGTAGGGTGACATGATAAATGTACATAATAGAGCTAAATGATGGATTTTAAAAAGGCAAAATTATGTTCTTTTCATCAGTAATGTAGGGTTACACTCACGAGATGGGTAAAGTGTGTAATGAATTATTATCAAAAGGGCAAAACATGTTTGTTGCAAGGATGATAGGCTGGAAAACATACAAATGTAGTGTGAAATGAAATGAGAATTTGTTTTAGAAGAGCAAATTTTCTAGCCTGCACACATGCAACCATTTAAAAGTCACTTGGTAACATCCTCACTCTAGATCATGTCATGCAAACAATAGCCATTAAAATATAAGTATAGGTACAGTCAAACCTGTCTTAGAAGCCAACCTGCCTGAAGTGACCACCAAAAGTGTTCCCCTGTAGAGAAAAACAGTTATAGACCTGTCTCTAGAGGTCACATGTCTTATTCTTTCCCCTTGGTGGTCACTATACACAGGTTTGACTATAATTCTATTTGACAACATGCAATAAGGAGAAATCCTGCATTTTCTCAAATGAGCTGCACAATGAAGAATTCCACAAGTATCACAACAGTAGCTAATAGGCTGGAATAACTTTATTACAGGTGTTTGGTTTTTGAAAAGCTAGTTTCAACAGTAGACTACAAGAATGCTGGGTGATAGAAAACAGGGCACTGCACAAAACTTGGTGAGAAGACTGCACACCGTGATCAAACATTTGAAAAAAAATGGCACACTGGAGTGGAAGCATACAGTGAGGTATGGTGGTGGGGCAAGAAAACTGTTTAAAGGAAAGTCATTGGTTACCTCTTGCTCCGACAAACTGCCTGGGGTACTTGTGATGCTCTCCATGTCCGGAGAAAAGAAGCTTACGGGGGTGTCCGCAGAGGTGGCTGAGCCTGGAGTGATGTCGATACCTGGGTATGTGGACGTGGCCAGTCTGCTCTTTTTGGAAGGCGTTGTTAGGACGCCGTGCCCCGAAGCAGTGAGGAGCGGGAGCTCTGTAGGACGAGCCATTCCACCTGAATCTTCTGAAGGTCCTCCAGAGGCCTCAGACTCGCTCAGGATGTTCCGTTTCAGCAGTGAATCAACGCTCACTGTCTTCTTGAAGCCACCTGCTGCAGCTGCTTCAGTAAGACTTGTATTTGAATTGTATTGTCCAGATTTTGAGGCAGCCTTGCTATTCCCCTCAAAGACATCATCATCTTCATTGTAGGCATCACAATCTTCTTGTCTGTACACATCTACTGCATTCTTTACAACAGCATCCACGTATGCCCTTGCAAAGTCTTCTGGACTTTGTTGATCTTGCTCATCTATTCCAAGTACTTCACTCACTGAATTTTCTTTGACAGTATTCACAAAATCCCTTGCAAAATGTTCTGCATTTTGCTTCTCTTGATCATCCCCTCCGAGCATTTCTCTTAGAGGTAAAGTTTCTTGTTGACCTTGTGTTACAGGTATAATTGCATCTTCTGTAAGAACTTCGGTAGAACCAAGATCAGCGTAACCAATATGAGGAAGAAATTCTGAGCCGATGTCATCTTCAACAACACCATCATCTTTCGCTGGAGAAACCTGTATAGCAATCTCTGGAACAACTCCAGATGATATACCAGCAATATCATCATCAAGCCTTTTAGATTCTTCGACCAGATCTGAATAAGTGTCATCAAAATCATCAGGGTTGCTCAAGCAGTAGAACGCGCTTGGATTCATGTGGACTCCAGCAGCAAGAGTTGGAGATATGAGCTCCTCAATCTGTTGTGCTTCATTTTCACTTTCCTCTTCTGTGGCTTCTGTCAGTTCTGTATCATCCATGTCACCACTCTCCTCAGGTTCCTCAGCGATATCTGGGTACTGCCTTTGTTGTCTTGAAGTGAACACATCATGGCCCTTTTCCTCTTTATAACTTTCATCTTTCAAACCCTCCTCCAAAGTGTCTGGTTCTGGCTGATTTACCCAATATATATCTTTGGTTTTATACTCTTCTTCCTCCTTCTTGTCCTCCTCCTCATCATCACTATCATCGTCATTTTCTGTATCAGCATCATCATCACTTGACGACAAGTTCTCTGTAGATACCATAAAAGACATTGCTGTCTCTGTCTTGGGCATCGTTTCAAATTCTGGAACAATATGAAGTGAAATGTCATTCTCTGATCTACTCTCCTCTTCTTCAATGTCTTCTCCGGACTCCATAATGAAGGGCTTGGCAGTTTCTCTGATTTTAAACCTTCGAATCTCTGGTGGCGGTGTAGGTGGACTTTCTTGTGCTTGAGTTGACTCCACTACTTTTGACACTTCTTTCAAACCTTCATCCTCCACATAATCAAGAATAGAGTCTGCTTCTGAATCACTGTCCCCTGATCTCAGACTATCGATGTACTCTTCTGCAGCCAGCTCAAAGATGGCACTAGCTTCAACTTCTGGAAATTCATCCAGGGTGAGCACTTCATCGGAGATCACTCCCTCTTCAAATTGTGACTCTGGTAAATCGGCAGATGTTCCATAGGCTAGTGCTGCTTCTGTGACTACACTGTTCACATAGTCTTTGGCTACAGCTCCAATAACCACACCATTCACATAGTCCTTGGCTACAGCTTCCGTGACTATATCATTCACATACTCCTTTGCCACAGATTGCATCAATTCTTCACTTTCTTCTTGAAGATCTGAAGTGTCAGGTCCTATTGTCTCATTGATCCTTTCAGGATGTTCTTCATCTTTAAATTCATCAGAATTATCATCAACCTTTTGCTCTCCCAAGATGTTGTGTTCATCAGACATGTCTGCTCCAAATGAATTCTGGAAATATTTGTTCTGCAGAAACGCATCTGTTGACTCTTGGACTTGACTCTTAGGCGATACCTGTGAAACCTCCTCCTCCGTTTCCTGCAATGCCAAGTCACATGCAGATGAGTTTTCTTCACTGTTTGCTACCTCAGGCTGCATGTTATCACTTGTTGACACTGTCACATCATATGAGCTGCTATCCATCAGACGATCATCAAATTCCTGAGAGGTATCCTCTCTCCTGCTGGAATCATCCGTGTGATAATCACCTCCTATGGCAGCATCTGTGCTGGTGCTTGGTGGTGTTTCTGTAATGACTACTTCTACACTGCTAACCGAGGCAGCTTCAGAACTCTCCTTTGCTGACAATCCATCCACGTATCCTGAACTCTTCTCGGACGCTTGCAAGAACTCTGCTGGCAAAGAATCACCAGCTCTTACTGCAAATTCATCTGTGATATCCGTTGTTTGCACTTGGTTTTCTTCTGGCAAGTCATCTTCACTAGCGACATATTCATTGGTTGTCAAGTCACTGGCAAGCATGCTGGCAAGAACATTGTCTACGTAGGCTTCTCTGGGGCTAGGAATAAGAGCTTCATCACTGAAATCATCTCCTGGCAAGAGATTGTTGTCTGCTTGTAATTCATCTTCATTCTTGGAACCAGCTCTGTCTCCATCCATCATTTCAACTTCATAGTCTCTTTGACTGTCCTGTGAAGGGTCAACCTTTGCAAGCATATCCTCAGAAATATTTATGACAGGGACACTTCTGGTCTCTCCCACCTTCTGGTTGTCCAAAAGATCAAGATCATTGCTCATGCTTATGATAAGAGCTGAAGCTTGGGTGCTACTGCCATTGTCATAATGATTTTCAGCCAAGCTCTCAGATGAGATGGTGACATTTGATTGAGCATGCAAAGGTGGTTCATGCACATCTGTGTTCGGTTCTTCACATTCTACCCGATGATTGACTGCCCCATGCTCCATCTGCTCACAGATCATTTCTTCAGCGAGCATATTTGAGACTACATTTTCGGTTGCGTCAAGATGCTCTCTGCTCATTAACGAATCATGCACTGGTTGTGTCATCTCTCCCCCTTCATCTCTTCCTTCACCTATGCCAGAGAACGTCAACGTTTCATCCAACTGGCTTTTCTCTACCTGCTGGCTTCCCTCTTCATATCCACCCATTCCTACATCATCATCTTGCACATCCTTGTTTGATTCTTCTGATAAAACTTCACTTGGTATCATATCTGCAATGCCATTACTACTGTCTACATTATGCCCTACATCCACAGAATAACTAGCTTCTGTCTCCCTGTAGTTATCTACATCAATGACTTCTTCGATTCCGTTCTCTATCCCACCCTCCCCATTCTGAGGACTGGACTGCAAGTCTGTACCTTCTATCATCTTTGCAGCAATCATTGTAGAAACAACATTGTCTCCATTTTCGAGATCATTACTCATATCTACATTTGTGTTGGCAATGTCATCTCTAGAAACAACTCCATTGTCAGATGGATAGTCAACAAGTACATCAGACGGAATAACACTTTGTTCTAGAAGATTAGACCCCTTTTCATTTTCGGATGCTGCAACATGCACACAAATGTCATCATTTCTATCTTTGATTTCTTCAACATGTATGTGTGGAGTTCCATCACCTTCCCCAGCAACTGCAAGAACAACTGAAGCGGACTCTAGGATTGTATGTTCTTGCCCATGGATGATATCTTCATTATTTGGGGCATCAGAAGACCCTTCCTCAGCTTCCCAATCTTCATCATCACTGTAGCTGTTACCACTAACTGGTGTATTCTCAGATTGCACTTCATCAAGCGATGACACTTTTATAATCGGAACTGCATGTGTATTGCCACTATAAATTGCAACCGCATCTGTTTCAGAAACAACATTATGGGTATCATTACTAATTGCACTTTTGGTATTTGCACTTGCCTCTTCGGCCATTTCAGCTTGGATTTCAAAAGAAAGGGAACCATTTCCTCTCTCTTCCTTGGAAACAAAGAGTGGCAGTGGGTCATTGACACAGCTTTCCTCTGTCGACAACTCAACCTTGATATCATTGGGTGACCAGCTATTAATCTCATCGACCACATCATTCATCTCATCTAAATCAGTACTATCATACAAAGTCTGGTCTTCATCAATCACATTGGGGTTTTGCTCTATGACCATGACATGGACAGTTTCTTCTTTTACAGGAAGATCCTCTGGAATGCTTCCTTCAGGAGTCTCACCAAATTCCTCTGAGAAATTTTGTGTCACAGAAGATTGACTAGAAAACAAAGAATTGGGATGATATTCTTGATCTTCTTCCCCTCCCTCATCACTCGCCATGTCTTCAGCGATCATATCAGCAACAATGTTTCTTTCATGACCATATGAATGATCTCCTTCTTGAACCTCATCATCTTCAGACTCACCATCACTGATCATGTCATTGACAATCATACCAACTACAGGGTTCACATCACCATCATCTCCTTCTTCCTCATCACTCACCATATCTTCAGAAATCATCTCAGCAACAATGTTTCTTTCAAGACAAACTGCATCCTCTTTGTCTTGAACAACATCATCTTCAGACCAATCACCACTGATCACGTCTTTGACATTCATATCGACGACTGGGTTCACATCATCAACCTCTTCATCATCACCTCCTTCTTTGTCTCCCTCATCACTCACCATGTCCTCAGCAATTGTTTCAGCAACAAGATTCTTTTCATGACCAACTGTATCCTCGTTTTCTTGAGCATCGTCTTCTGATCTATTATCACCGGTCAAGTCCTCCACAATCACACGAACAACTGGAATCACATCATCACTCACATCATCATCTTCCCCTTCATTAACTTCCTCACCCACCAGGTCACCAGCTATCATGTCAGCAATGACATTCCCTTCCTTTCTCATACTGACTTCTTCTTCTACATCTCCTTCTTCCTTGTGGTCCTCAAACTGACCAAGAGGACTACTATGTTCCTGAAATTCATGTGCCATCTTCTCTGCAAGCATATCAGCAACAATATTTGTTCCTTCTTTGTCAGGATCACCAACTACCATTTGTAACTCTGATATTGCGTCTGAACTTTGGTTGGAAAGCGAACCCTCTGGATCTCTCGCAACAGAATCTGAATGATCATCTTTGCTGCCACCAAGCTCATCTCTGTTTTGTACCATTTCTGATACCAACATATCAACGACCACATTACCCTCTTCTTGTTCATCATTGTTTTTATGAACATGTGATTCATCATCAGAAAGCTGGTTTTCTTGATAGAAGACTGATTCATTGGCATTATCATCATCCTCAGCAGCAACATCTTTAACGCCATAACCATCATCCTCAGTTCTACTTTCATCCTCAAAGTCATCCTCATATTCCTCATTCACCTCTTCATTTTCATCTTTTGCACTAGAGCGTTCCTCCTCCAGGAATGACATTCTTCTTGTAAGCTCTCCCCTATCAAGCTTCTGTGACAACTCTAAATCATCCTCTTCAACAAGACTGGAGTCACTCCAAGAATTTCTTGGAGTTTTTGGAAGTGATACTACCTCTTCCTCCACCACACCATCAACATTTTCCTGTTCATTATCAGGAAGAGCCACATCCTCATTCGATTCCAAAGGGAGGCTACTCTCTGATTCAGGCAAGACATCAACAATACTTGCACCAGCTTGAAAGCTACCCTGAACATGGAAATCATCACCACTCTCTGGTGGCAAAAAGGATGGTTGAGAGGTATTCAGAGTATCGAATGGGGACATCCCAAAGGGATCTGTATGGTCTTGGTTCTCATGGGAAGGTTGGGGACCTGAATCACTGAAAGGGTCATCAAAAGTGGAAGTTTCTTGGAACTCCATGTGAATGTCTTGCACATCTGTGTCTAGAGCATCAGTTTTTGATGAAGCATTGGGTATCTGACTGTTGTCAGGAGGACTATCTGTTTCATCATCATCATGGTAAACTGAGACAGGTTCACTGATACCAAGACCAACATTTTCTGCCACCTGAATAGAAGCTGCTGGTTGTTCTTCAGTCTGTGGTTCGTCAACTGACACCAAATCAGTAAATATCTCATTCTGATTGGGATCTGTACTGGTTTCAACAAAACTATCCCCACCATGAAATGGGTCCATCCCAAATAGATCATCCTGAAAGCTATTGCCTGTTGCATGCTCAGCAAAACCTTGTTCAGGTTTAGAAGAAACTGAAAAGGGGTCTAAATCATTGCCAACATCCTTAAATGGTGGAACTACATCAACCAAATTTTCAGTAGCAATTGATGCTGAATTGTGATTTGAACTGGACAATGTTGTCTCTATTGCTGCAGATGAATCATAGTCATTGAAGCCAAAACCAGGTTTAGAATTTGTTAATGAGCTATCAATATCATTCTTGTTAGTAACAAAAATTGGATCCAAACCAAAGAGGTCATCTATCCCATGCCCAAAGTTTGAGGGTGTGGCTGGGTCAACGTGTGACAAGGTATTTGTGGTAGTGTCAGGACCTTCAGACATGGGAAGAGGTTCTGACAGAGAACTCAGGAGATCTATGTCATTCAGTGATGTGTCAACAGGTGTATTTGTATTTGAGATTTGGGGAGTTGGGCCCAGGAGGTCAACTAAGGGAGAAGGGTCTGATTCCATGTTAAATGGGTTTGAAGATGTACTAGTCATTGGATCTGGTCCTGGACCTGAAACTTGATTACTCTGTGGAACAAAATCGGACATGAGGTCAAACGGATTATTTGAGATCAAACTTGTTTCTGATGGTGTAATTTCTGAACCATTACCCATCAAACTGAGATCACTGAAAGCAGTAAAGGGGTTGCCTACACTTGTATCAGATTGATTGGATTCAAGGCCTGATAGTCCGAATGGGTCGTCCTTACTAATAGCTACGGAACCAAATGCTGAACTGAAAGGATTGTTTCCCCCCGGATCATTCTCTGCTGACTGATAGTCTATGTTCACTTCGACAGGTTCTGGTTCAAACCTATCAAGACTTTGAGAAGTTGGTGTAGAATCTGTTTGCTCTGTTTTACATTTGCCATGCTCATTTACATTCTCATGCTTGCTTTCCAAGGACGATGCTCCATCATCTACAGGCATTACCTTGCTTTCTGTTGGTGGTTGTTCCTCATCCGTTGCTTCGACATTACGGTGTTCCTCATCCGTTACGGCAAGATTCGCATTGTTGACATTGCTCGAAAACGCCTCAACATTCTCTGAGAGTTCATTCTCTCCGGGCTCTTCTTCGTCCTGTTGCTGTGCGTCATTCCCATTCTCTAGTGTCCTCAGAACTTCTTCTACGAGAGGCATGACCACTTTCCTGGATGCTTTCCGGTTGTGTTGGTGAAAGGCACTCACATTTGCCATATTGGATTCAGTTCTCTCTACGTCTAATGCAGAGTTTCCTAGTCTTTGTTCTACCGTTTCCCGAAGGTCTGTGTCTGTGGAATATACAGCCAATTGTCTCGTGCCTGCAAAGTCTATTGTCATGATTATATTCATATCCAAATTCTTGTCCTCGCAGAAATCCTCCAGGCTTGTAGCCAAGTCTTCCCTTTCCAAGACATCCTGCATCATAGAAAACAAAATGGTGGCTTATGTTATTAACAAATTCTTAAAAAGCAACAGGTTTCTTATTAATCATAAACAAATATTGTTTTTTTTTAAAGTAAATAACTGTACAGTTTGAAACAAACACACAAATACACACAAACAACACATACATACATGTACATGTATGTGCACTCAGTATGCATCTAAATAGTATTATAATCTATTTTAAATCCATAACTTATTTATGTATACATGTACATTAAAATAAATGTTTAAAAATATGATTTAACCCTATGACAAAAGTTTATTAAATGCAATATCACAAATTAAAAACAGTTCTCCGCAATTATAAAAAAAGTGTGTGACACTTTGTCCTGGGACTGGGACAAACAAATAACAATGAAGCAGTTTATGGCGCTGCCCGAAGGAAATCAATATCTACATTCTTGTAGGCCCACTTCAATGTCTATCTGTAAAGCGTTTGTTTACACAACAGCTGTCATCCAGCTATTAGTGTCTCATCAGTCTCAATTCTACCCAAGCAATGTACATGTATATAGATGTCATTCGATGTAAATGCATGTATGTGCCAATTACGTACAAGTTTGTATGCTAGTAATTACTTTTTAGCAACCCTGTAAAATGCCTGTACACTTTATTATTGATTACCATTAAAAAGCATGCTTGAGTTCCATATAAATGTTTAAAATGTAAATTCAAAGGTTACTGACAATGAGGAAGATGCCAGATATATCGGATAATAGGAATTCCATACAAAAATATTAAATCAAATTATCCTCAATGGATTAATAACCGATTCAGGACTGGTCCTAAAGATACTTGGGCTGTGGTTTATGTAGACTGCATGTTATATCAAAATACAATTGTCTTGAATGGGTTAATAGCAGGAGGATGTTAAAAGCAACTGGAGCTAATTCACTAAAATTACCAGTTAAGGAAATTTACACATTTTGTAATTGTCAAAATAAAGATTGTTCCTATCTGTATAAAAACCTACATTTTGGTCTAAAAAATGTAAGCAACTTGATGTCTTGCGTGCATAAAACGATATTCCTCATATTTTGTGAAACATTCAATGAAATTATGAAAACAGCTCTTACAAAAGGTGTGTATGCCCCCTTTAAATATCATTAGTGTCAATTTAAATCAAGCAACCTAAAAATCATATATAAATGCAATTTGATAATGTCTTGTATCTGATGCTCATTAAAGCAAAGGGTACAATCAAGGGATGTATTTACACATTGTCTTAGCATGGAAACACTCACATATGGCACTGGTTTTTTTAAAGATGCCAAATGTGTCAACCAACATGGTCAAAATTGAAATTAAGTGAGCTAACTTCAAACATGTTTTTTTAACATTGACACAACTTATATTTTCGTGAAATATAAATATCTGGGCTTAATCTATCCCCAATTCTGCAAAATATCTATGAACATTTAGGATTTCCTGTATTTAAAAGAAAAATATGATACATTTTCACATTGCCATACTAAAATCCTACTATTCCAAATGGCATTACAAATAATACAAATAATTAAAGTGGGCTTCTGACATCATGTGTGCCATTTTGGGGGCTTCTGTTTCTTAAATGTTAGTTTTTAGGTCATTTTAAAGTGAAAAATAGCCTTAAAATGTGGATTTTGCAATTTGAAGTTTTTATAATGCAAATTTTTTTTACTGTTGTTGGTTCAAACTTATTGTATGGAAACAATACATGATAGGACATATTTACATGATATAAAATTGGAGCAAGACACTTGCAAAAAAAATTCAAATTTGATTCTTGTATGTGTTTCGGACGTTACACATTGTTAACATTTACCCTTTTTTCACACTTCTATGACCAGTTGTGGTTTAAATCTTTGCTGTTTTGGAATATTTAAATACAGAAAGTATATGTTTAGATGTAAATCTATCCAAATTCTTCTTCGAAATGGTCAAATTAACTTCATAGCACAGAAAGGGGTCTTCTATCAACCATATATGACATTATACATTACAGTACATGTAAATTTGATTTATCTATAATTATGTTCAGATCTCCAAAGTAGAAACAATTTTAAGGGTTTTAGTGAAATTTGGAAGTACCTAGTACTACAATAACTACAATTTGAGAATTGTGATCTATAATTTATTGTAGCAAAGTTGCATTATGTTATGACATACCCTATTTTGTTTCGGACGTTACATGGTGTTAACATCACTTCAAAACATATCTTAACTCGCTTTGTTTGCATGATTTTGCAAGCAAAACCCATAAATATGTGCATTAATTGAACTCCCAAGGAAAGGGATAGTGAATGTAGTCCATATTGATAGACAAAATCCAAGATTTTGTACAAATATTACATGCAATTAGAAACTGTTATTATATATACAGTCAAAGGATGATCGATGTGACTTTCCAGAGTTTCCTTCATCATTTTACAAAAGATAAAAGTATATATATTGTACAATGACATACATTGCATATGATTTAAATTTTCCATTTTCTTATTTTGATAAAATATGAAGCTCAAACTAATTTTATCAAACTATTATCGAAAATTAGAATAACTGTCAGAAATGCATTACTGATAAATATGATATTAGCAAAACCTCAAATTCAAGTTATAAATAATGGCACATGTACAGTACACTTGTATGTACCACATAAGGTTACGGTCAAGAAATTATATTTGTTCCAGCAGATATGGTTATATTTTTCAAAGATAGTTGACTTGCACAAAAATGTAATTGATCATAAACCAGTAATGTTCTGGAAATTGTCTTAAGAATATGATAAGGAATTATCTTGGTGTGTACATGTACCTATAGTTTACATGGCATATGCCATATACAGTATTTCAAAAGTAACTTTTGTTTTAACGTGTGGATTTTTTTAATACAAATGATTAACATTTTAATTATTGTCAGTAAAACATGTGGATCAACGCAGATTATTTTCTTCTTATCAAGTTTAAGTATGGAAAAACATATTTTGCAACTAATGAATGATACCAGAAGAGTAAATTTAGCATAGTTATACTGTACTTTTGTAAACCACTAAAAGGCTTTGTTAATGAAAATGTCTATATTTCCACTAAATGAATATTGAAACAGAGACTTAACATTTGTTTCTTATAGAACATTATAAAGGCAATCAACCTAATAATGCATTTGATGTGATACAAAAAACAAAATCAGTATACATGTAGTTCTGTGTACTTTACAACATGAACAATTATGGGGCAAAAATAGCAATTCCTCACATTTTATAAATAAAAGTTCCTTCCCAGAGACAAATAACTGATCATTTATTTTTCAAAACACTTTTGCTGGAGAAGGAAGCATATAGATCATGAAAAATGTAGATAATACTTTTTTTAATGTTCCAAATTGAATTTTTTGTGCAATCAAAATGTGTGTTAACACCATTTTGTAACATCCGAAACGAGCTCACAATACCATACAAAAGATTCTGTAAATGGTAAACAAAATACAGGAGTTGTTGCATCAGGTAGTGTTTCAGTTCCACAAAAGAAAGGTTATTGTTCTAAGTAGATTAGTCATATCATTCACTATATCAAGTGTCTTGTAAAACTTTAGTGGTTACAAATTAGCTGAGAAAAATCGATGAAAAATTGGTGAAAATGTGGATTTGGGGCAGACTAAGCATCTAAATGTTGTTAAAGCATCATGTATTTTGATGATTATGTTTCATTTACTTGATCTAAATGAATAATAATAACCATATATTATCATTTTGAAAATAAATGCACCAAAATATCAATTTTGTGTTAACAATTACCCCATGTAACGTCCGAAACACATTTGTTTACATTGGTTGATCTCAAACATTTGTTTTGGCAATTAATTACCCAATTCATGTGTAAATTTGTTTTAAAATGAATACTATTTTATATTATGATGATTGATTCATATAATGTGCCCTTTCCTGTGACTTATGAGCTTATAAGTTACATTTTTTGTTTCGGACGTTACATTTGTTTCGGATGTTACAAATGTTAACGGAAAGTTAATTTTGAATATATAATCATAACGCAATGAGCTATTACATTTTTTTTTTCTGTGATGGGAAGGTACATCAAGTCTCTTTAAAACTGAGATAAATAATTGTTTGTGTTATCCCCCTTTTAAAAATTATTTCTAAAGAAATATTGTTTCGGACGTTACAAAATTGTTAACGGAAAATGAGAGCATGTGTGCATTTCATGTTGTTTTTTTTTTTAATCGCTGGCTTAAGAAATCAGTCATTTCCCTTTTAGGCAATATGATGAGGAAACTGTTAGTTCAATTTTTATACTGATATCATTTCAATAAATTATGATACTGGTAGGGGTAATGAGGGGTTAAATTGTTAACGGAGGATGTAACGTCCGAAACACCAATTTTGATGGCATTGTACTGTCAAAATATTACTTTACATATTAAGCGCCGTTAATTTTCTGAAAGTTTAACTCACACTCGTTCATAATTTTCAACAAAGAAAAAAAGAAAAAAATCTGTTAGTGTTTTTTTATACCTGAACATAATTGAACCCATTTTTGGTTGACAAATTTCCGTTAACAATTGGCCCTTTAGGGTTATCTGACCTATATAAAGGGAAGTCCAAATATTTTCGTTAAGGTATGGGAGATCAATCTAGGTGGATGCTATAAGAAAATACAAAAATAAGTTTTCAGTTCAGTATGTTTTTAAAAATACAGGCCCTCAAAGTGCCATTAAGCCTTTTGGCACCTTTAAAAAAACCAGAGCCATATATCATTAGTCTATACATGTATCATGAACTCTGTGAACCTCACCCTCCTTGGAATCTGTCTGTACAGTTAAAGGGATAGTTGAGTTTTGGTAGAGAGGGCGCTATAGACTACTTTTTGTTGTTGTGAGGTAATGAAAAACTGAGTGTAAAGTTTGAAAGAGCATAATATTTAAAGGGGTAGTCCGGGCCTGATATAACTATTCGTTTTTTGAATAAGCAGAACAAGACGAATGATTGGTGAAAATTTGATCAAAATCGGACAAGAAACACGGGAGTTATACCTGTTTGAACATTATGTAATAATGAGCGATCGTTTCAAAATTGCCGCCATATGCAACCTCATTCACGA
Organism: Echinarachnius parma; assembly: GCA_037951105.1. Classification (NCBI taxonomy): domain Eukaryota; kingdom Metazoa; phylum Echinodermata; class Echinoidea; order Clypeasteroida; family Echinarachniidae; genus Echinarachnius; species Echinarachnius parma. Next base: position 45,962 of record JBAMJV010000224.1, on the reverse strand, counting down.
GCACCTCGCCATGGCTTTAGTACATGAAAATACACTTATTTCTCATTTTTCGATGCTAAAAATTAACTTTTCTCTCCTTTTTTCACGAATTCATAAAAGAATATCGATGGGGCAACCTCATTTGAATGTGTAAGCTCATAAATTTGCTTTGTTATGAAGAAAATTTAAATTTTGTTAAATTTCCATGTAGAAGTCAAAATGGCTGCAGCTCGCAAGTGACGTCACGATCGATAGCAATTGCGAACGATACTAAAAATCGGAGCAAAGTTCGTCCTGTCATAACTTTTTTATTGCTTATCCGTTTTGGCTCAAATTTTCGATCCCGATTCTTCATATTCACCTCATTTTATAGCAAATATCACATTTCTGGGGTGGAATTCCTCTTTAAATAATAAAATCATCTTTGTTTGATCAAAATCGGTTCAGAGACGGCTGAAATATCCATAAATATAACAATTTGTAATAAACCTGGGGCCCCAGGTTTATTAGAGAATTTTGAACCAGCCGTTAAAAATTCAAAAAAATGCTTCCTCATTTCAAAAAGTTACAAAATAGGTATTTAAATAGTTGTTGGTTAGTTCTCTATCTAATCACTAGTTCAACAAAGCATCACATGCACAATATTTTATTCAAAATGGTTGAAACCGATGAGTGTTTAGAGAGCGCCCTCTTACGTTTTAACGGCTCTTTTTGAATGATAACATGATCTTTACTACGTCATTTGTAATTTTGTGTTCCTTTCTAGTTATAACTATTAGTTTGTAATGTAATGATGCAGGTTTTGGTTACTAAAATTCAGTTTCACCAAAACTGTACTCTCCTTACCAGAACTCAACTATCCCTTTAAATAAAGGTGTGATGATTGCAGTGGAGTATATTTCAATGTATCTTGAAGGATACTGAGTTAGCCAGGGCTCTGTTGCAGAAATAGATACAATTGATTGTAAGTCAGATCATGTGTTCTAAATGCGCAAATCTGATTGGTTGAAACGCGCAAATTGTCTGACTTACAATGAAATGTAACTTACAATTGATTGTATCTCTTTCTGCAATGGGGCCGAGCTCATATACTGTACCATCAAAAATTAGATGTCGGCAGAACAATTTAACTAATGCCAAATTTTGCTGCAAGCCAAAGTGGGCAACCAACTAAAGAAGACATTTGTAATTCTTTTCTTCATTGGAGACCTCATAAGTCAGGCCTCAGGCCACTTATATGTGCCTTAAGTCTTGATTTTTAAGGCAAATTGGTCAATTTACTTAGAATTTATAGTTATATAGTTTTTATGAACTAAACATGAATAATGAATGAAACATAATTTAGTAGACTCACCTCAAGAGGAATTGTGATAGAGCTGATCCCGACCTTTGTGTTTGTGTTGGATGCAGATTTGAAGTCCTTCTTCAGCATTTGGGATGTGGTTAGACCTACAGACAAAACAAAACAAAAAAATATCTTGGTTATTTTGTCAGAAATGTTTAAATGCCATCAATAGAAATTTTTGTCATCATGAAACAGAAATTATAAAGTATATTCACCAAGGGTATGACCTCTTTTCTTTTTTGAGCTGGATGCGATATGAAATCCTTATTTGAACAGTATAATGTAGACCACAAGATCAATACAAAATAACAGGTATTTCAGTCAGACTACTAAATACCTCCTTGGTCAGACATGTTTTCAATGAGTGCAATATGAAGTTTTGGAATTCACGTTGTAGATTTCAGTTATCTGTGAAACCCTGAACTGTAACACTCTAGAAGTTGCATACCTTCAAACTTGTTGAATAATCTTTGAAAGAGTTTGAAACAAAATTAAAAGTCAAACACAGTACTAAGCTCTCATAATATTATCTTGTAACTCCTGGTTACCGAATAATCTGTTGGTTTACTTAATATGTATCAAACGTTTTTAGGGCTGAAAATAAATCAAAATGAAAAAAAAAGACTCAAATCTCCCCACTCATGATATTATTTTACCATTCTGTATTTTGATGTCCTTGTATCTAATAAAGTCCGTAAGAATATGTACATGCACATGTCAAGTCTTCACACATGTGTATACCTCATATCCAAGCACATTAGCCATCACACCGTGGCTGTGAATCACTAATCTGATTCTAATCACTGATCTTATAAAGCCCCCTGGTCCAAATTAATGCCATACTGACTACCCTACCGCCCCCCCCCCCCCCCCCCCCCATAACAGCTGAAATAAAGTACTACATGTATATAATGTGTGCACATGAACCTTCATGTAGATCTATACTTTCATGTTAACCCATTGCCCACAGGAACCTGGCGTATCATGGTGCAACTCCCCAGTGGTCTCATTTCTTTTTAAAAGGTGTACCACATGATTGTTTTCAAAGTGAAAACTGACCCCAAGGCTATTCTCGTCATTTGGGTATTGTCAATATCAATTATGTAATGTCTGCATTTCTGGAAGAAAAAAACACATATATATGATATTCACCAGACAAGTCATTCTAAAGGCATACATTTTTTTTTTTTTTCACCTGTTTTGTTTAAAAAGAAATAGCACTTTCATCTAATTTCTTCTCAAGCAGGTCATTCTCAGGTCATCTAGATTTGTTTTCAACCTGTTTTGTTCAACAACATGTGAAGTCAAAACAATGGCTTTAGGACATGAAACAGAAAGTGGGCTCTATGACAATGTGGTTAATGCAGTCCTTGAACTAAATGAATCCTCTTCCAAACCCCCAAAGTAGGTCAAACAACTGAGAGAAAAGGTCTGTTCACACAAAGACACATGTACACCTGTAGAAAATGTTTCTTTTTAATTTTTCTCATATATATATTTGTTATCAGAGAATCACTTTTAGGGAACAATGTGTTATGTGGAATATGTGTTATGCGTAATGTGTACATGTATGACTGTGTATGAACAATGTGACCTCAATTTCAACCAATAACTGATGAAAAAGTCTAGATACCAATCTATGTACTTTGGGTCGAATTTTTACAATGCTGTCATTAATCTTCTAACATATTTAGTAGAATCATCATGCATACATTGCAATTTGGGCAAAACTATTAATAATGATCCAAATCTTCACATGTCTGTAATTTGTAGTAAATCTGATATTATATTCATAATGCATGTATTTAAACCAAATCAGAAGTAATTTACTGGTCATTTTCTATAACAGGATCAAGGTTAAAACCTAAATTAACCTGAACATGTTTATATGATATATTTAAAAGATTGCAGCTTGAGTCCAGGGCCCCGTAACATGAAGATTTAAGATTTTAAAATTGTAAAGTAATCATATCAATTAATCAATCAATTTATGGTATGATTAATTCTTTATGGTACAGGGCCTTGAGTGTGCTAACAAATATTTATTATGAAACCGTCTTTAAAGCAGAGCCAAACGCTGGCATTTTCGCTCATTGTTACTGATAAGTATTCCTGTCACTTCAAGTTCTAGTTCTATATATTTCCTCTTGGCCTGGGTATCACTAGTAATGTATAAAATCAATGTTTTTTTAACACCAATATCATCTGTTTTGACTGATAGCTGGAGGCTGCCATGTTTTTCGACCAGTACCGCATTGGCACTAACCAAGGAGGTACTAACAAAGCAGGTGACGTAACGTTGTAACCATTGACATAGATTCAAACAGCAGTGGTTACATAACCTGCTTTCGTCATTGCAAGCTAATATGCACTCAGATGAAGTTTAATATGATTCAGTTGGAAAACATGACAGCCTCCAGTGGTTCTAGTCAAGACAGTTGATAGTGGTTTCAAGAACATTATTTCTGCTATGAGTGATACCTACATGTAAGAGGAAATACGACTAGAAGTGACAGGGATTATGCACATCAGTTACCATCAGTGGAAAAACCAGCATTCCCATTTTAAAATACAACCTGTTCCCTACTACATTTTGACATTCCCATACTGTTAATACAGGGTCAAACAGGTTCCCCTAGGCAATGGGTTAAAGGGATAGTTGAGTTCTGGTAAGGAGAGTACAGTTTTAGTGAAACTGAATTTTAGTAACCAAAACCTGCATCATTACTTTACAAACTAATAGTTATAACTAGAAAGGAACACAAAATTACAAATGACGTAGTAAAGATCATGTTATCATTCAAAAAGAGCCGTTAAAACGTAAGAGGGCGCTCTCTAAACACTCATCGGTTTCAACCATTTTGAATAAAATATTGTGCATGTGATGCTTTGTTGAAATAGTGATTAGATAGAGAAATAACCAACAACTATTTAAATACCTATTTTGTAACTTTTTGAAAAGAGGAAGCATTTTTAAAAATTTTTAACGGCTGGTTCAAAATTCTCTAATAAACCCGGGGCCCCGGGTTTATTACAAATTGTTATATTTATGGATATTTCAGCCGTTTCTGAACCGATTTTGATCAAACAAAGATGATTTTATTGTTTAAATATTATGCTCTTTCAAATTTTACACTCAGTTTTTCATTACCTCACAAACCAATTAAGTAGTCTAGCGCCCTCTCTACCAAAACTCAACTTTCCCTTTAATACATGTACATATGACGGAATATAAAGACTAAGAAAACATCCTCCATGTACATGATCTCCCATGACCTGGTAGCAAGTATGGCTCATGTCTACACATATCAAAACTAGTGAATTGATTCACTTCCCCTTTGACAAAGTTGGGATAGGCAGAAATGAAAACCAAATAACACATTTCATACAAGTCCGTGTGAAACGTTGTGAAATCAGAATAATTGCACTATGATTATAAAAAGAAAATAAATTTCACACACTGTTAAACCTGTCAAATCAAAATTGCACTATAATGATGAAATGACAATAAATTTCACACGCTGTCAAACCAAAAAAAGAAAAAAAATGCACTTTATGTAATGAGAATACAATTGAGTAGCTGATTGAAATGATGACCTAAAATTAGCAAGGACTGGTGCCTTTTGTTTTCCCTTGCAAAAAGTGGACTAGGCAGAAATGGATAAAAATTTAAAAATAGTTTGGACACATGCTGCATACTGTTAAACCAAGAGAATGGGTGAATTCCAAATGACCTCAAAATATTACCTAACCAATTACTTTTTGAAGCGAGGAATGCAGAAATGGTAACAAACAAATTTCACACACAAAAGGAAAGGCACCAATTGGTGCAAAAAATAACCATAAATAGCAAATTCCAGATGACCTCAAAATTGAGTGGGATAAAATGCATAATTGGAAAAAACAAGTTTGGCACACAAAAGGAGCAGCACCAATTTATAATAAAATATCATAACAGAGAATAATTCCAGATGACCTTAAAATAATATCCAACCAAAGACTTTTGAAGCAGGGACTGATGTTTTCTATAATTTCCTTTTCAAAGAGTGGGAGAATAATGCAGAATTGGAAATAAAAAGCGAAACCTGTAAACAGAATTCTGACAAATTGTATAAATTCTATAAAGAGAATAGCTGAACTTCCAGATGACCTCAAATTAGTACATTTATGATATAAAGTACTCTTGAAGAAAATGGGATGGGCCAAAATGGAAACGTTGCCCCTAGTATAAAATCCCTTCTTAATTGGGAAAAATAAACCTCACCTCGATGTTACTCGAGCGACATGTGGATGAGTAACAGCGCTATCACCCTGACCCGACTAGGGTGAATCTCACCTCGATGTCGTTCGGATGTCGTCCTGATGTTATCCCGATTGGAGCTTCTTAATAGAAACGGTGTAGGATCTCATCCGGACAACAGCAGGACGTCACCGCGACTATTTTTTTTAAGAATGGGTATTTAAGTCTTTCTAAAAACCTTACTATTCAGCACATTAATGTTCAAGTTCATGTGGCTTGGGATCTTACAAGGTTTTTGTACTTCAAAACAAAATCTTTTTTCCATTTATCTCTCTATATTATTAATGTCTGAATTATATATTTCTGAACATCTGTTAAAATCTAAAAATATTTCATATCTAGCTTGTTGAAATGTTGTTTTCACGTTATACATCAACATGGTTTTAATATTCATGGATAATTTGTCCCCTAATGCAGTGCCTAATACAGGTATAAAGTTGCAATTTCCCTGCGGATGATGATATTTTATTAATTTTTCCCCAGAGCGAATTCAGAATTAATGTTGTGGCTTAATATTTAATCCCAGATCGCTAGCAATCGCTAGCAGAAAAGCCTGCTAGAGCTATCAGAGATATAGGAGAGGGCTCATCAATTTTGTACCGAACCTTGACGCAGCACAATATTATATATTCTGACTCTGTGCCAAGTTGATGATAGAGATACATGTAGCGTGCAGTCTGTCCGATCTGCTTTAAATAGCTAAAACTTGTGTCACCGTAACCAAGGAGTCTGCATGTGCCACACATATCACATATCGTTCACCTTCTCGTGATTAATGAAGTGTCTTCGTGGCAGTACTGTGTGATCAGTATTATAAGTTAAAGTTGGGCATTCAAATGTATCCTGATATGTGCTTCTATAGAATGTAATTAGAAAATATGGTACATTTGTACTCAGATTTTTAAAGAAATTACATCAAGAAATGAGAAAACAAATTGTACAAATATGTCTTGTGACCATCTGACTCTAGAGATAACAAAAACTTTTCTTGTTTCCTTAAAAACTAGTTAAAATGATCATGAATCTGTATATAGATACAGCCCACCAGCTCAAAGAGACCTCATTTGTGTTTCCCACTGGCAACATTTCAGGCAGGTTTGTCTGTATGTGCAGATATATGTAACAACAATTACACTTCTTTATACACTTTTATTCATACATAATAAAGAAAGTCCCTACAATTTTGTGTACTCAAAGTTTGAATGTATACATGTGTGTGTTGTAGGTTTTGTTTGGTTCAGACCTATCGTGATGTAAAAATGCCTACTATGTATTTAAATTTCCTCTCAAATTTGAATTTCTTGATATTTTGCCAGTCCCAACAGAGAGAGATAAAGAAAGGCAAAAACCACCAAATTAGAGTTTTATACGATAGTTGTAAACAAGTCTACAACATCCTAGAAACATCCTCTCATTCCTTGATAGTTTGCCAGGAGACAAACAGACATTTTGCCAGAAAAGACTCTTTTTAACCCATTCAAGACAGTTTGATTTTGGTATAACATGTATTCTCTACACACCTCAGCCAGAGTATTTTGGGGACAAATCCTGAATGGGTTAAAGGCTTTACATTAAATAAACCCCACGTTAGCTAGGATTCAAAGCTCAAAGAAAACACTGGAACTACTACTTAAAATAACATCCTAGAAATTTCCTCCTATTTCTTGAAAGTTGCCAGGAAACAGATAAAAGAAACAAAGCAGTGAGAACTAGAGAGATCTATCATGTATACAAAAAAACAAAAACCACTAATTTAGATAATGAGCAAGTTAATGGCAAACATTGGCCTAAAGAGGATGTATTACAAAGTGCAGTGCTGATTAACGTCTGTAATTCTCACTACAGATATGGATGCAGATAAGCTGCTCTCGTCATTTCCCTGCTTCTCTGAAAAGGGCAAATTAATTAAAATTGACAGTCATCACAATTCTATTCAAGAATATGCATGAATAAAAACTTGAGCAAATGAATAAGGTAAGCACTTAATTCTCAAATGAAAGATATAAAATATGCCCGTCCCTCAAGTGTGGGTGTCTGTTCAAAACTGAAGACCAATAATGACACAAAGTCGTTGGGAGTTATTCTATTATCTCAAGATCATAGATAAATCCTTCAGTTCTAGGTAAATAATGTTCATAGTGTGTTTAGGGACATGCATCAATTGCAGTTCAATTTCAATGTATTTTAAAGATAAATTTGCACGTGTTTCGTTAACATTACATAACATTTCAAATAAGATATCATTTTAAACTGAAAAGTATAATGTGCATATTGTTTTTAACAACAAATTTATGGAAATCAGTAAAATATTTGATTTTTGAATTTGACATTATAATTTAAATTTGAATTTTGCATTTAGACAGTGCTATTAAACAGTGCTGTGTAGATTCTTTCAAATTGCAATACCATCTTAGGAAACAGGTTTTGAAGCATTTGATGGGTATCAATATACACATACATGTATATGATGTGAACTATAATTTTGGTGACAAGCCTTCATACTTAATTTGGCCTTTCTCAATAATATCACACACATCCCTGCCAAGGTGATGGTGGCCTTTCCACTTGATTGCAAAAATACAGTGCCTATCTAATTAAGTGATGGTGCAGGTATGTTTGGCGTAATACATGTATTGAATGGTGTTCAGTATTATAAAACGGCTCTGGTAAATTCAGTAACGTGATTGGTTAAATCCAGTCACGTGACTATTCATTAAATTTCAACAAACAAGAAAAAGCGTAACACATATGTGTTGTCACTTTTGCGTAACGCGATATTTGCACGGCTGTGACGTCACAATGCTTGTTTACATACATGTAGTTCTACAAAGTCAAACTTGCGAAAGTGATTAAAAAAAAGAAGGAAAATGCTTTGTTTTGTAAATAATCTGTTCTGTAGTAAATAAATCTTAGTGGATTCGTAAATTATATGGTATGTGGTTTGATATTGGGAAGTTTTGGAATGGAAATGCATACAATTCTTTGATAATTCTCACTTTTAAAGGGACAGGTCCACTTTTACAAAACGTCTGAACAGCTTTCAGTTGACGGATGGGGATCAATGTAACACGCAAACAAAAAATCAGAGCGAACAGCCCTCTAATTTGGATTCTACGAATGAAAAACGAATGCGTCCCTCCATTTAAACTATATATCGGTCAATAAAGGAGTTCAACTGATTTAGCATAATATTACAACAATATAGTACTAATTCTCGTAAAGGTATTGTGAAGCCGACATTTGTTAACATATGTCACGGAAAAAGATCTCAAAAAGAATGAATATATAATTACATGTAGTCAGTTTAAGCGATGTTTGGGTATTTTGCTTGGTAAACGCTCACACATTAGTACTTATGTGCGGGTCACGTAGCTAGCGCAGGTCACGTAGGGGTCATGCATACCGATCTGGCACTCCGTGAAATCTATGTACGAACTTACTCACCGGCCGAAAATACGTATGTACCTAATTAACCGACGTCCCTCAGTTTATTCAGTTTTAGGTCTATAACTCCACGAAAAAGAGATTTCAAGCCCTATTTTTTTCAGGCATGCTATTAAATGACATTTCCTTTCATATAAGACAATAACCTCGCAACTTTTGAATTTTGGCTTGCAAAAGTGGATCTCTCCCTTTAACGGGAAAATTTTCGGATTTTCGGCAATTACCCATCGACTGCACAGAGTCAAATTCAATGAAGCGAGTGCACTCTAGTGATGATTAATTTGGTAAATTCCTAACAAATTCACACTCTAGAGAGTAGATAGACTGGGTCACTAATTGTGGCGAGTCTGTTTTCAATAATCTAGCAAAATAAAACAATCCGTGGTTGAGCATGTTTTATAAAACAAATAATACTACGGTCTTGTTATCGTGCGTGTCATGTAAATGCATCGACTCTCGGCTATGTTAGCTGTGCGCATGCGCACTCGGCTTCGCCTCGTGCACAACGTACAGCTAACATAGCCTCGAGTGCAATGCATTTACACAACGCACTCTAGACCGTGTATTATTTGTATATCATAAACACATACAGTACAAAGGATAGATACAAAAACGAAAGATGCAGGTTGTGCAAAGTACGAAAATGAAGTGTTCCATATTTGTTTTCCTCCAAATGATGATTTTATCAAGGAGGTTTAATTAAACCTCCTTGATTTTATCGAACTAGATTGGTAAATATACAGCAATGCAAATTGTATAGTACTGCATACACACACTTTATGTAAACAAAAGGTGCATACTACATGGAAGGCTGTATTTTTAATCTATTTTATCTGCCTACTTTTTAAGTTTTAAATACTGGAATTATGCTACACAATTTGTTAAACTGGGAATAAACAAGGTGTAAACACAATCCCTGCATCAGAGACATGTACAATTTGCAATAAATTCTACACACAGTACATACACTAAACAACTTGAACTAAATACACATTGATGGAACATTTTATTGGGTGTTAATTGAAAGTGTCCCCACCCTTATAGTAGGCACCGTTATTGCACATTATTTCAATTGTGCACGAGACATGCTAAATGGAACTGTCAGTGGCATTTTCCTGTTATTAGTAACAGACTTATTGTCTAAACTAAGTGTCAATTATTGTGGCTGATTAACCAGTCTTCCCTTGCACTTAGGGGAAATTATCCTTTCCTTGAGTTGAGGCCCAAATTATTTTAACGAGGCATAATGCAAAATACTTTGACCAGTGCTACTTAACATTGCTGTAAGAAGGTTTAGCTCTAAGCTACATGTAATGTAACTAGCATATTTGTTATCATTTATAAAGTCTGTATGTTTTTCACTCATGATTTTATGTTAAAGCAACACAATTGTCTTTTTTTAAAGTTCTTAAATGTTCACTCTCTTTAAAATAAATAAATTAATTAAAAATAGATAAATTAAAAAAAGATAATAATAAGTACCGTATGTGCACTAACTCTATAACAATTAGGCCTGATAACAATCTTTAAATGTTTTGGTGTTGATAAGCCTTTCATGACTTTCATGACTATCACATTTTGGCATTACATGCATTCTCCATAGACTCCAACCAGAGTATTGTGGATGCCAGTCCTGAACAGATTCTTAAAAAGTTAGGATTTTAAAAATTGAGAGGTATAATCTTACCATGGTCATCTCCTTCTTCTATAATCATTTCCATTTTTGTTTTGATAAGTGAAAGTTTTCGTTCGAAAGAAACCAAAACTAGTAGTCAAGATGAAATGTTACAGTTTGGGAAGTGAAATCATTGTTTAATTCACAAAATTGTTTACTTTTGTAAAGTTTACTATCTACACAATCCAATCCAATGTCCAAGAACAAATAAGTGTGCACCCAATGTAGATAAGATCAGGAACCGCAATATGCTCAATTCAATTCGAAGCAGAGTTTTTCAAAACAATCCCGTTTTGGAATGCAATATTCCATGCAAACGCAATGTAGTTCTGCAAAATAAGCGACTATAAACTTTGTACGCAAAGTGTGATCAGTTTACTGTAAAATACTTCATTCCAGGTACAATATTATCCAGCGGTGCCAAGCTTTCTCCAATCAAAAGTACACAAGTCCATAAAAAATCGCTTGGGGGCTCCAACAGTTGATAGAAATCCTAAATTTTCTAGTCAAACAGACAAAACTCTTCGTTTTCAAATGCACCGATGTTGTGATTGATACAGTACATGTTCCGAAGGTAGTATTTTTCCAATGGGGAGGTTCCCACAATTAAAAGTGGAATGCCGGTATGTGAGCTAAAGTGCGGTGGAGTGTGATCCTGTATTCATGTCTTTCTCTCGAACAAGTAGCTAGCACTTATATACATGTGTGGCATGCTCATGGAAATAGTTTGTTTCAGTGAGTCACTGTATGGAACGGGTATGCCTGCTAGATCCGCCCACCCTCTATTCTTGCTGCGTGCGTTTCTATTAATTTTGTACATACACACACACACATGTATGAGGAAGTTAGTCTTTACATTCCATACTTGCCTTTGTTTGTTTTTATTGTATGCATAGTACTGTGTAATAACATGAACAATGGATTTCAATTTTGCTGATCAATTTGCTCCTGTTAAACAATTTTTTTGCTCAAAATATTGTACAATAACAATGTATTTTGAGCTGGTTGTCCTTCAACAGACTTCATATAAAAAGACAATTACCCTATAATTTAATGTTTCACTAATCAAAAGAAAACAATTATTTTCTTCTTTTTTTGTTCATAACATGTTTAGTATCTAAATGTAGGACATGTGGCACCAAGTTTATGGCAAGATGATCATAATTGGGTCTGGAACTGATAGACTATGAAGTCTAATATTAATTTCTTTATTATGTTTTATGGCTGGAAAATAAGAACATTTTTAGTTATACAATGCTGTCCAATGCTAGTAATTAAAGAACAATGCCACATACCAATATCATACCAATATCTTATTCACCCCAGATATCAGAAAAAAAAGGTGACAGTTCTTTTGTTTCCCTGGGAAGAACAGGTGGCATGGGCGTGCCACCAGCATGAAAAAAGGTCTGCAGATGACGCAAAGTTTCATTTATAGAAATTATGATAGCTGTTGTTAGACAGACAGATGTGGTTTAACGGACAGCTTCATCAATTGAGAGGCAAACCAAAGTTTGTTCTTGGTTTTATAATTTTGACCAGATTATCGTTCAAATCTATCACTTCCATACATGTACCTCCAAGCTATTCGGATTAACATTGGAATATTGGGATTTAGGCCATGAGCTCCCAACTTTCAGACTAATTATCCAAATTATGATTGTCACCCGCATTTGACAAAAAAATGTTGTGCAGATGACAAGAAATTGCATTTATAGATCACCACTTAATCATTTGAAACTTGAAAGCTAACAATAACATCAATAAATGATTAACAGAACATTGGGATAAGTCATGAGCTCCTTGTTATCCAAATAATGATTTTTACCAGCATCATACAAAAGAAGTTCTGAAGATGACGTAAACGTTCAGTAATGGAAATTATGATACCTGTTGATTGACAGACAGATGGACCGCTACATGATCAATTGAGAGACAATTCAAATTTTGTTCTGGATTTAAATCTTCCAGATTATCATTTGGATATTAAGTATCATTTACCTCCAACTAGTATCAATTACTCATTAACCTAGGCTACTTCCATGAAGTAAAAAAACAACAGCATAATTTTAACTGTACTAAAGTGATGTATGCTTCAGAATCTACACAATCTATATTAAAAGATAAGGACAGTTAGAAAAGGACAATGCCCCTTTTACTATTTTTAATCATCTATCCGAGCCAGTGGAGCCACATTCATGCATTTGCAAAGATAAGTTTTTAATTTGTACACCAAAGGTCGATTGGTCAGTATTATAAATTAGTGAAGGGCAGTCGGTAAATAGATTGTCACAAATTATATTTCTTATCACCACAGACCAACATGACTGTCTGTTCATATGACTGATGATGAAAAGTCGAGAATGATGACTAAAAAACAACAGCATCATTTTAAAGGGCAATGAAACTATGGCTTTCAGTTATTATTATCGTTTAGAGGGTGAACATCCCATTTTCTTTGCCTTCTTTTAATCACAATATATTTCTGGTCAGTTTCCCTATACATTGTTTGAATTAATTAGACATTTTATTTGATACATAACTTGGCAATTTTGGCCTTCTGGATCCCATGAAATCCTTACGTGAACATACCCACATTTTACTAATTCTTACGGCGGCAAAAGATGATGGGAGCGGCCATGTTCTTGTAATTGCCTGACATGCTTTGCAAACTATGACTTGTGTGCTACGGGCCGAACAAAAAGCTTTTCACTGATTTACAGACTCGTCAAAGCATCCACAAGTATTCAGACAATGGTTTGAATAGGTGCTATTGAAATGCATAAGTGCATATCACTGACCGTGAGTCTGCACAAACCTAATAATGGCGGCCTCCAGTGTTCGCATGAATAGTGGTAAACCCGATAGAGTTTTCACATATTTCTCCCAAAGCAGAAATCTGAGTCGGAGTTATGTTAAATATAACAAAAAGGCATATTACGATGTATCAAGTAGGATAAACTCTATTCTTGAGTTGCATTGCCCTTTAACTGTACTAAAGTGATGTATGCTTCAGCATCTACACAATCTATTAAAAGATATTAAAGGACAGTTGGAAAAGGACAATGCCCCTTTTACTATTTTTAGTCATCTATCCGAGCCAGTGGAGCCACATTCATGCATTTGCAAGGATAAGTTTTTAAATTGTACACCAAAGGTCGATTGGTCAGTATTAGAAATTAGTAAAGGGCAGTCGGTAAATAGATTGTCACAAATTATATTTCTTATTACCACAGACCAACATGACTGTCTGTTCATATGACTGATGATGTACATGGACTAATTATACATCAAATACACAGTATGACAAATGCAAATATTTGCTTTGTCTAAACTAGCCCTGTAGTGAAACGGTTACACGACGGTTAACCGACCGGCATCGGCAAAAACGTTTTCATTTTCACGGTTTCGTTTTTTTTTTACCAGTTCGGTTAACCGGTTTTTGCTGTCGGTTAACCGGTTTTCCAAATAACCGACTTACTACAGGGCTAGTCTAAACCCATTCAATTACCATTCCCCTTTATACATGTATGTGCTCGTTAAGTGAATGTATTAATCATTTGTCATGTTTGGTAGAGAATGTGGGGCTTATAATTGGAAAATGAACAGCCCCCTTAGAACAAAAACAATTTATTTGCTTTGGCAATATCCATTCAATTATCTATTATCTCTTTATACTTTATGAGCTAGTAAAGGGATTTTATAATTCATGTGTTATGTTTGGTAATGAATGTGGGGATTATATAATTGGAAAATGAGCAGTCATGTCAATGACTGTAAAACAAAAAACACAGAAAAGTGCAGTAGAGTTTATATCAATTTTGTAAGCCAGTCTCTTTTGGTGATAACAACTGTCACATCATGCCTGGGTAGACAGGTGGACTAGTTACTTTACATTAAATTCAAGGTTTATTGTTGGACACATTCATAGTTATGTTGTTTTTTTTATTTCAACAAATCATTCATGACTTGAGTTGAGTAATAAACAGAATTTTAACAAGTCACGTTTCTAAATTGGAATTCATGACTTATAATTAAACAGAGGGAAAATACCAACTCATTCAGACAGAATGATATTCACATGGCTGTCCCTTTTCAAGCTTTTATCTTCAGAAAGGTTCTTTTATAAAACTGTGCAAAATGCAAATGATATTCCATTAGTGACTTAAAGGGAGTGTCTGCCTTTTACAAATCATCTGAACAGATTCCAGTAGGGATGAGGATAAATGTAACACCCACGTAAAATTTAAGATAGAACAACCCTGTAATTTGGTTTCTACGAATAAAAAAACGAACATGTAGAAATCATCCCTTCATCGAACTATAATCTGCCAATACATGTGTTTAACTGATTAAGCATAAAACTGCAACAATATTGTAGTTATTCTTGTAAAGGTATTGTATAAACAACACAAAAAAGGTTTCGAAAAAGGAGAATAAACAATTACATAGTCAGTTTTACGAATGTTGGTATCTTTGTTTAGTATTCGCTTACGACGTTGTTCGATCACAATCTGTGCGCAATTCACGCACATTCACACGGGGGCTCTTTGCAATGCGCACGGATGAAGACTCGTAATGCAATATAAATGACGGTCCATCACTTTTATTTTTTTGAGGTCTATAACTCCACTCAAAGAAGATTTCAAGCCCTAATTTTTTCAGGCAAGCTGTAAAATTACATTTTCTTTCATAAGACAATAACCTCGCAACTTTTGAAATTTGGCTTGCAAAAGGCTGACACTCCCTTTAATGTATATGTGCAGATCCATAGAATCTATGACCTACAGTAGTTGTACCACCTATCTCAATGTGTCATTGGGATGTCACTTGTACAAAGACTGTTACATGTATTTAACTTTTCCGGAGAGATAGCTTGAAAAAGGGCAGCCACAATATCAGTCTGTGATTGTAACTTCCTCTTAAAATCCAGTTCTTCTTGTATTAACCTGTTCAGGTTGATTTTGGTACATCCCTAGACCCTAGCCCTCGTACACAAACATGCATGTTAGGGACAAGTTCTGAATGGGTTAAAGGGACTTAGTAACATTGTCAAAATCCTCAAAATAAATTTTTCATTCTAGCGGTTCCCTCATACCTTGTTGTATTCGTATTAACAATAAAATCATGGGACAGGTTTCGGTTTTTCAAATTTCCCTTTCGTTACAAAGATATGTACGATCGAAGTATTCAGATAAGAAAAACTCCGGGCGAGTTTTTCTTCTGTGTACAAAGTGAGTGCAGTGAGTTATTGAATATAACTTTGCATTTTCGCTCATTACTTGGCCATGCGATGTCCATTTGACTTGAAATTTTCACACAATACCCTGTGGACATATGAGATAACAATAATATACATTGCATCAACCATTCATCACTTTCTGCACATGTCAACAAAGTTACTGTGTAAATGACAGATCTACTGTCCATGAACGAATGTACAGTTATAGTCATTAGGCAACTTTTCCTGGTGGCCCAGTTACACTTTGATTTTAACCCGTACAGTACACTACGATACTCTGAAATACCCATAGACTTTGTACACGGGCCATCCGGTTCCCGTAGTCAATGGGTTAAAGTTTGGTATCTTAGCAAACCTTTCAAAATCTCTTTGATTTGATTTCTCATTTAGTAGTATTTCTCATTTTTTTTCATTATTTATTTATTTGGTATTTATGTAAAATTTAAAATGTAAAATTCTGGTCCAAAACTTAGTTAAAATGGTGGCCATGGGGGGGGGGGGGGGGGGGGGGGGGGAGGGGGGCCATCATGTGCTACGCCACTGAATCCTACACAGCACTTCAGGAAGGATAATAACAGACATGCCACACACATTCTAGAATCAAACATGGCTACCTCAACAACTAGTTTTATACTCTCATGTTAACAAACAAAGACATACATGTACTTGATATGGGCAACTCCAGGGTCACAGACATTACAAAT
Source organism: Echinarachnius parma (assembly GCA_037951105.1). Lineage (NCBI taxonomy): Eukaryota > Metazoa > Echinodermata > Echinoidea > Clypeasteroida > Echinarachniidae > Echinarachnius > Echinarachnius parma. The sequence goes on along the minus strand of JBAMJV010000224.1, from coordinate 29,273 downwards.
GTTGCTTGACTTTCCAATACCACAACATTAAGATGAAACTGTCCACTATATAACTTTTAATTTGATTAAAAGCAATGGCCAAGTTGAATATATACACTACAAGTTTGAGAACATTTTCCTTATTCGTTGCTCAGTTATACCAGAAAATGTGTGCCGTCTGGACATTACAGTACATATTTGGCAAAGTATGTAATGTCTGTGACGGCACACATTTTGTTGAATAACTGAACAATGAATGAGACAAATTTTCTCAAACTTGTAGTTTATATTTAACTTGGCCATTGCTTTGTAATCAAAGTAAAAATTATATTATTTACATGTTCATCTTTTATTAGAAAGTCAAGAAATTATTCATATTTGTAATGTCCGTGAGGCTGGAGTTGCCCATATCTAGAAAGCCTGTGGCATGCTTTTGACAGTGCTAGCAAAAATATTTGAAAAGAGTACACATTTTGTACATGTATATTGCACTTCTAAATAATTTACATGGCTGCATTAACTATTGAATGGTGTTTTACATATTTACAATCATATTTACATGACATGTTTTTAAGCCCCTGGCATACTTTTGACAAGTATTAATAGTCCATGGATATGGACATTGCCCTTTGAAACAAAGATAAAGCTTACTGATTAACTTTATCAATTATCAAAGATCCTTGAAAAAGTATGTCAGGCAAAGAGAAAAAAGAAATGAGAGACAAGAACGTAAATGACAGATATAATGCACTATTAATAATCTTGGCCGATGGCGGGTGCTATGACAAAATTAGCAGATGACACAATTTCAGTTAAAATTGACAAGGTACATGTACATGATGTACATGTGTATATATATGTACATATATACAAAAAGGCTATGTTTTTCTTGTCTGGAAGAGTAAAAATAACTACATGTAATTAAAGACAGAAATATAAGGACAAATAAAAAATAATGTCTTTTAAAAATTGTACTGGAAAGAAGTTAAGACCCTATTTAAAGAAACAACAGACCAACAAATTATACAAATACAAAAATGAGTAAAGAAAAGAAAGGAAGGGGGATTGATAGGGGGCTTACTCTATAAATTAAACAAATTAATAATTGAAACAAGGCCCATGGAAAATTATTATCATGCTCAAAAACTGATGTTGCCATGGAATTTCCAGCTATAATGATTGTTTTTTAATAATGTGCATGATCAATGAACACATAAGTTAACCTGACTGCCCATTCCTGCAAATCTCATCAGAACCCCCAATTTTTCATTTGTGTGCCTTTTGCAGCTATCTTTTCTAAATCTTTTTGATACACACCTTGAAAAACATTGGTTAAATTAAGGACAGATTTAGTTCAGGCCTGTTATCAAATTTAGCCCTCTGAATGTCATTGAACAATTTTTGGGGGGATTAACATTCACTAAAAATTTCCTCACAATGTCCTTATAGATTAAAAGACAAACAAAACACACACATCCACCCTCTTAAACCTATTCCATTCCATGGTTTTCTTATATATTTTTAAGATGCAAATTCTGACTTTTGTAACAAATGCTTTTGGGGTTTCTAGTAACCTCACACCCTAACAATATAGTGACTCATGTGAATCTAGTTCAAACAGGATTTCAACACTCTAAAATGTATATGCACCTTGATGAATATATTGTTCATTGTTCATTTATTTTCTACACCAAAAAAGCTATACAAATTAGCAAATAATCACATGGTACACAAACAAAATTTAATATATTAAAATATGGAATGGTTAGGGCATAAATAAATATAATAATAACAATAATGTATGGTTTTCTTACCTGATATATCAAACTTGGCCTTCTGAACATCATCAAACAACTGTTTGGGGTCAATGTCTGGATAGAGTGCTTCTAGTCTCCTAGCAACCTCCTCATCGACTTCAGTCTTTCTCCCTGCTGCTTCCGACATGTTGACAGTGTCCAGCAAAATTGTACCTAACCAAATAATAATACAAATTGAGATTATTATTTCCAAAAGTTGAAATTAGAATTACATTTAAATCCCATGTCAGTACAGATCATAGAAGCACAAAGTGATTTAGTAATTAATAAACTGAATGTGATTTTAAACTACCTTAACGAATTGAAAACAAATAAATTTTGGTGAAACATTCTCCGTAGACCAGCCAGAGTATTATGGGGGCCAGTCATAAATGAGAAGTTTCCAAGGTATTACACATGAACCTGCAAAATATATTACACAGTTCCGCTTATATATTACAATCCCTAATATGTAGTCTATAGTGTGCCTCCAGACTGGTATGACTGAACTTAAAGCAATTTGAGGTCATTTGCCCAGGAAACCATGTCATCCTGTGGCTCCCCTTATCTGTAAAGCTACAGTACATGTAGAACTTTCCAAAACTAGTCATTGAGAAGTTCTACAAAGCTGAAAGCCTGGAACTGCGCGCCAACCACATACATGTTTATACTCCAAACTAAACCCACCCTTGCCTCACCTAGCAACAGCCTGGTCAGCTGGTGATCCAGAATCTCTGGAGACTGATCTAGAATGTGTCTGGCCACTAGAGTACTGCATGACCCGACCATCTCCCTTGTGATGCTGATCTTCCTCTTTGCATCGTCATGGCGACTGTTCATGTGGTGATCAATCACCTCGACAACAAACTCGTCCAGCCAGGCATCTGCAGTTGCAGGAACGTTGTGGTCAACGAGTGTCACAACAGGCTCACGGAAGGACTGAAAGTCCACTTCATCCTTGCAGACCAGATTTGGAAGCCTTATGTCGCAATTTGCAATGTGGTGCGTGATCTCTGTCCGAAGTGGCAAGTCTGTCCGTGAAACATTGAGGAGTGGAATGAAGATTGTCTGGCTACTGCCTTCTGCTTGCTAGAAAATAAACACATGTAGTAAAGAGAACAAAATAAAGAATTACATAACTATATAATATGGATATATATAAAACACAAGACTTCTGAGATCATGCCATAATTCTGGAAAAATTATGTTGAAAAGAGGAAAAATAAAGCATAAAACGAAAGCCATGCCTAAGCCAAAAGGGATTAACAGGACATACCGGGCAGTACTGTACATGGATCATGGACCGTTGAGACATACATATTTTTTGTGTGTGTGCCTTGTCCACACATACACTGGGGGCAAGTAAACTTCATGGACACCAACAATTGAAAGATAACATAATACCCACTGCGGCAAGAAAAAAGAGAAAAAAGAATGAAGGCGAGGCATGATCGTGTTCTTTCCAAAATAATTATAACAAAAATAAAAGTGCAAAAAGTGGCTAAAGATCCCAGGCTGATAATTACCACTGCTGAAATTCAAACAAATGTCAAAGTGCTTGTCTGATGCCGACAGGATTGAAAACTTGCCCTTGGAAATGAACTTTTATTTCTTTCCTGTAACTGAAATAATATCTTAACAATACTAAGGTGGGGTTTATAAAATGATGATGATGCAACACTAGTTAGCATCCTGTGGAATGGCACTTGCTGAAAGGTTATAATTATTTGCAACACAATGTAAGTAGGTCAATTTGTGCTGGGAAATACTTTCCCTCCTTTAGGTACCTCATGATCATTGGTGACTTGCCTGTTTACGGTTGTCCTGGCAACAAAGCTGTGCAAATGCCAAGGCAGGAAGTCTAGTAGATCCTCATACTTTGAATATCAATTGTTTCATTTTTCTTGGGGGAAGGAGGTTGGGGTTGCAGTGGTCAAAGGGTCAAATGGACTTATACATACAGTCAATTTTTGGTGGGGGAGAGGGTTACTTCCTAGGCTTAAATCATTGATTAAGGTGCCGTTTAAGGATGTTTCAAAACATTATTCCGACATTTTAAATGTTCATACATGATAAGTGTAAAAATCTAAAAATTGACTGGATGATTTAAACATTGTATGTTTTTTTTCAAAATACATTTATTTAGTGTACATTCATAGTGAGCATATTAGGAAACAACACTCACTTTGATACTTAGAAAAGATAAGTATAAAGGGTAACGGTGTTTTCAGTTTTGTGGGCCAGGGTAGTCCTTCTTAATCTAAAATAGATTTAAAAACTTTCAAATTATTAAAGTAAATTGCGACTGCACAGCATAAAGTACATGTCTTTAGTAGATGACCTAGTCAGGGTTTGCTAAAAAGGCAAATCTTGCCAGTCAAGTCAGGGTGCACACAACAAAAGTGAACCTTGCAAGACAGGTCAGGTTTAAAGCTATTCTCATTCTCTTGTTTATCATTTCTTTATAGTTACATTGTATAATCTGACCAGACTTACCTGTGAAAGATGATAAGCATGGCTGATTGCACAGACTGCTGAGTCCAGATCACATGATTCATTGCCTAGCACTAAGTGCACTTTATCCGCAGAGGAGATTGATCGCTGCAGAAAGAAAAAAAAACACAAACATTTTTTCCTAATGTAAATAGCTTCACATCATTTTGGCATTTTTACATACATGTATGTAGCTCATGATGCTCATCAAATGTAAAATTGTTCAAAATCTCAAGTAGTTGTAATTATTGTCTTTTACTTGTAAGACCTGAGCATTGCCATTATTAATATTAATTGTCATTAATTTGTTTATTTAGGGTATTAGTCTCCTCATTGTTTAGGGCCCTACGACTACATTGTAATAATTGTATTATTAAAACTAATTTTCTGAACTGAGGAAAAACTGCTTTCTGAAAATAAAATCTTGCCTGATTCTTGCATCACTGTTAACTACAATTATAAAGTGGGTTTATTCCAAGTGCATGTTAAAGGGATCTAGTAGCAATGCTAAAATCCACCAAACTTATTTATTTAGAACTATATTGTAGTTCTTACATACCTTGTTGCATTTGTATTACCAACAGAAGCATTGGGCATGGTTTGCTTTTCTGAATTTCTCTCGCGTTAAAAATATATTTATGACTGAAGTGTTTGGTTTGGAAAGTCTCCCTGGGAGATTTTAAATTGTGTACAAATGCAGTGTAATGAGTTTGCAAATATCAAACTGCTCGTCTGCTCATTTCTCTGCCATATAAAACACCCATTTAAAGGACAATGAAATCCAGACAAATTGTTGTATGCACTATAAGACACTAAACATAATGAATAGTCTCTGAAAATTTGAGCACAATCGGTCAAGAAATAAGAAAACTATGGCTCTTTGAAAAGAGCCATGTATTTCTTTGAGTGACTCAAATTGGCAACGCACTCTGGCAAAGTTGTGGACAACTCCCCATACATTTTGTACACAAAATTTCAGTTTTGTTAAATTTTCTCAAAATGTATGTTTACCCTTCGTTCGAGTTCAACATATGTTTTGTAGAATGCTTTTATACAAAACATATGAGTTGGGGAATGGAAAAAATGTGACTATGAAGAAAACTGTAAAAATGGAAACTTTTGTGTACAAAACATATGGGGAGTTGTCCACACACTTATCAGAGTGCGTTGCCAATTTGAGTTCCCCATAGGAATAAATGGACATCTTCAAAGAGCCGTAGTTTTCTTGTTTCTAACCCGATTATGCTCTAACTTTCAGAGATTATACTTCTTAATCTCTTCAAGACTATGAAAGCAACATTTAGCTTGGGTTTCATTGCCCTTTAACCGTTCCCTTCAAGATTTTGAGATCTCCATGGGCTTTGAACACAACCCACCCGGTTCCCGTAGTCAATGTGTTAACATGGAATCTCACACATTCCTCAGTGCACATATCAGATTTTTAAAAATACATTTGATCAATCCCTCGTCAGTTTACTTCCTAACTGACCTCACTAAGGAAGACAAATGTCCCAATGTTTAATACAACGACGCTCAAATAAAAAAATTGTACGCTCATAAGTCACAATTACTCATCCCTATTTCTTGGTACGTACTTGATAGGTAAATCCTTCTGAATACTCCATAGGAGTCTAGCAATAAATTCCACTAACACGTATCAGGCACATAACTAATGAAAAGGAAATGGGAATGGAGATGGAGTAATAACAAGATATGTGTGGTCTACTCGGTTTTGCATCCACTGAGTTTCCCATTACTTTAAGGGATCTAGTAACTTTGTTTTAATTTACCCAAAACTATGCAACCAGCTTTCGTTAGTCATATTTTCTCTCCAATGTTTCACTTTACTGAGATGTTAAAACATAACTATTTAATTAATTTCTGATTAATGGCAATTAGTTAGCAAATACAGTACGCTCTAAAGGTTTAATTTTTGCTAATTACTCTGCCATATAACAACCATTTAACATCCATGAATTTTCACACATTACTCAGACTTGGACATATCAAAACCCATAAATCACATTAAATACACATATTACCCTTGGTCAGTTTTTGCATATCAACATACATGTAGTTCAATGGTCGAAATTAGCACCTGGCCTGCTGGCCTGCATGGGGACACTAAACAAAATAGTAACAGGGAACCCAAAAATCAATGATTCTAAATTCCACTAGCCCAAAAGGGCAACCAAATATAATTTTCCTTTGTTTGGGGCCACTAGAATGTGAAGTATCTTGTTTTTACTTGCCTGACAGGGCCACAAAGAACAAAAATAGCATCGTTACTAGAGCCCTTTATGTACTGCACAGTCAGTAACCATCTTTCAGGGAATTGGATATAAACTACTTTTTATGTGATCTCGTTACCAGTAAAAGGCTATCCTCCAATTTAGATGTTAGTAATGGATTTGAACATTACATGTACATGTACACCAACTGTAATGTTCAAATGTCCATACATGATACACAATACCTGATTTTACCCCTTGCCTACAGTATAAGAACCTGGTGGGCTGTGTACATAGTCTATGGGGATTTCAGAATCTCAAAGGAACGGTTTAGTGGGACAGTAATATTTAAGCAATTCATATTGGCTGTTACCAGAGCTTTATGTTAAACATACATGATTCTCAAGGTACAGGGTAACATGCATTAACCAGGACTGGTCCCTTGAATACTTGGCAGGCCTGTGTTCTACAGAGAATATCTATATGTGATGACATAAACGGTACCCCGGGGTACCAGACGAAAATCCGCCATTTTGTTTAATTATTTATTTAATTTTTAGGGCTGTACTGTGGGTATAGCGTGCATACAATCGCGCGCTGCACTGCATGCACAACGCAATAGCTGCGGTGCGGTTGGACGCAAGATGGCGCTACACAACGCGGGATACCGGGGTACAACGGTACCCCGGGGTACTGCGTGTGTCATCATGTGTGTGTGTTGAATCAGTTAAATTAACAGACAAGCTTACTTTGCACAAAAAAAAGTGGAATGGTATTTTGAGAAAGGCTTTTGCATGCCAAGAATATTGGCTATGCAGCCTATGCCCACAAACAAAAAACATCCTTGGAGATCACTCAACCCTTCCCACGTATGTACGTAGTGAGCCGATTATGATAAAAAGTAGCCAGTATCTAATTAGGAAGCTTTGAAACCCATTTCCGAAATTGAATAGATCTCACTCACCCATACTACCTAGTAGACACTAGAGTGTAAGTTGTTCATGCAGTCTACAATAAATGCAAGTATAACATTTCTTCAAAATGAAAGTTTTATTTTATAGTTATCTTACTTTCATGCGTTTCATCATATTTTCACTTTTTAAGGGATAAAATAACATGGTTCAGTCACTACAGTGCATATTGCATTTTGTAGCAGTGTAGCATAGCATGATTAATAAATGTGTTGATGTCCATACAGATCCATATGGTCAATCATTTGTAATTTTGTATATTCTTTCCCAACTGCTTTAACCCTAATAAGGCCGGGGGGGGGGCCATAATGGCCCCCCCCACCCTCCGCAATTTTGTTTATTGCTTCAAAACGCTGTAAGATGACGCGCCGCTGCTTGGTGACTTTTTTCTTTTGGGTCTTGCGCATATTTCAAAACAAAAATTTTGAAAATCGGACCTACCGTTACGAAGTCACGTGACCTTTTGTCTATGCATGTCAGCCCGAAAATCGCTCAATTTCGTGATTTGTGTACAAAACATATGGAAATATTAGTTTTTGTAAAAGGAAGTATATCATTGGTTATTTGGTCTTGTTTACATTTTATATGTTTGTTTTGGGGTTCAAAATAGATGAATTATAGTTAGAAATAAAATAAACAACAAAAACAATAAAATACATAAGTAAAAAAAAACAAAGAAATACATAAGAAATTATAAAAACAATAGAAAACATAAGGAAGAACCTGGCTCTTCCAAAAATTTTGTCGCATTATTATTCCAAATGCTCTAAAGAATATATGTAGTGAAAACCAATGTTTAATTATGAAGAATATTTGATTTATGGGTAGAAATATGAATTTTATGACCTTATTTGCATAAATTACCATAAATATGCAAATTAATAAATATAAAAAAAAATTAAAATTACTATTGTATTCTATACACTTCACTTATCATGCGTGCAAATTTTCACGGCGATCGGCCGCTCCGTGGCCGAGATCTTAGGGGGGGGGCTATAATGGCCACCCCCCCCCCCCCCCCCCCCCCCCCGGCCTGCTGAAGACCTCAAATAGCCCGGCCTTTTTAGGGTTAAGAGATCAAGATTACTAGTATCCAAAGTGATATGATTATTGGTATGTTGTAGATTTACAAACTTCACACAACTTTATTACTGAACAGTTCAATGAAAAGAAATATTTCACCAATAGTCCAGAATTGCTATCTGGTGATCTAGATAGGGGAATAGTATTCAGTTTAAAAAGTAAGGACGGGTGTAAGTACACTTGTACAGCCAACAATGATGCATGAAAAATTTATGAGCCTCTAAAGGTCAAGTTCAACATCAACTTTAAAAGACAGAAAGTGTATATTGTACAGCCTGAGCAAGTGGGCAACTAATGTACATTATCACATGACTTAGTAAATACAGTACATGCTGCTGCGGTGTTATATTTTTCGATATACCATGGCAATATTACACCCCTGCAAGTCAAGTCAGATGATAAAACAGTTGTTAAATTTGTTGTCGGGAAAATCACGGAATATTCCTACCCTCGGGATTTCAAATGCTATTTCGTGAAGAAAATAAGTCCCTCAATAGCATTTAAAATCCCTCGGGATGTAATATTTCGTGCTATACAAATGAAATCCTGTCCAGTGATTGGTCTACATAGCGTCATGTGACCAAACATAATAATGCCCATGGAGAAAAATGTGCTATGCGTGACGTCATTCATGGAATAGTAAATGCTATTCCATGAATGACGTCATAGACGCCGGGTGATCATATTGAGCCCATAGAGATGCGTGTTATAAAACTTCCCTGCGAGAAAAGATCTTGTTTTAGCTTGCGAAAGATGCTCAACGAGATTTCTCAAAGAGTTATTTAAAAAGAAATACAGCATATTTTCACCCGTGAATATCAATAAGTTCCAAAGAATATTCTAGAGATGCATTTCATGTATAACGTAGCGGTATTCGAATTTAAAAATTACGACAATGGTGCACATTGTGCATCCTTGTCCTTCTGTGGTCGTGACATAATTCGTCATTTAACAATCGGCCGCGGTGTGCACTGCACTAGCTGTATGTGTAATGTACGAATAACTATTTTCTCCATACAATTACACGTGCGTACTGTAAAGCAGGTTAATTATTCACTTTGCTGCGCGCGTTTTGCATTTGGGTGCGCATTAGTTGTTAAGGCGCGTAACCATGAATGGAAAGATAGCGCAATACGCGCTCTGCACTAGGACTATTGCGCAAAGGGGGTCAGTGTCACAAACAGAACATAGTCAGTGCAGTGATGGTTCCATGATCAATGTTTTGTTTTTCTTTATATTTTTCTTTAATTTAATTGAAATAATTAATTTTTGCGATGATTATGATTATGCGAAGGATATAAAACAAATATTTCATGCACTATTTCGAGCCACTAGTGAAATTATGGATTCCTCGGTGACAGAAAAAGCACTATGTTCTTCGGGTCTACGACCCTCAGAACATAGTGCTTTTCCTGTCACCTCGGAATCCATAATTTCAACTAGAGGCTCTCAGTGCATGGTATATTTGTTTACTATACCCTCCACCGCCATTTAACAACAGTATAATGTATGTTTTGTTATCAACTTCCTTTTTTTCTTGTGCTATTCCTTAAAAATATGACATCATGATGCTTTATGGATTTGATCCCATGGAGTGATGGAGACTAGTAAAGGGAAATGCATTTCTGATGCCTTTTTGCTTTGCTTTGATCATAATTGTCTCATTAAAAATTTAAAAAAACATTTTGAAAAGTAGTTTTAAGAATTCATACATTCATGTGTACACTATATTCTTTATTATTTTTTCAATTGGGGTTTATAGACCTATGATGTAGGAGAAGTCTATGAAAAGGAGTTTCTGTATGTTGTATACAAAATGCTTGGACAAGACAGGTGAAACAAAAGCAGAGTATGTACATGTACACTGTACGCTTTGTTTTGCATCTCTTTTTAGGGATTAACTTGTATGGCAGTGACACTAAATGAGTGTTAATCCATTTTAAGAACACTAGTCATCCTGTTAGTTGTAGCCTTTACTTCCTTGATCATTCTTTACATACAGTAAAGTTGTTCCTTATAATGAATCCAAGGCATTTGGTTAATGAACATAGCCTATTTGTATTACATGACAGTTCTTTGTATTATTAAAGATCTGTTACTTTACACTCTAAATGTAATAAATACAACAATAACAACCCTGATGTAAAACGGTCACAGTCACTAGCATGAAAGTGCAATGAACTGTCTACAGAGGGACAGATCTGTACGTCCAGTAGTTTCTCGAAGACAGGAATAAACAAAACTCATTTGCTGCAATCAAAATTTCACTCTGATTATAATCTGCTTTCCTTGATGCCCAGGTAGGTTACCAGAAAACATATATTTAACAGTTCCTCACACATGCCATAGGTTTCAAGGGAGGAAGCATTTAAAAAATCTAACCTTTATATAAACCCCTCAAAAAAAGTTCGGAAACTCAAGTTTGATCGATCATATCTCTCATATTTTTTAATAAGAATACTCGAAATCGGTGACACAATAAAGCCTCATTATATACCTTTCAAACGGTGCATTATGTGTAGAGATTATGCAATTGGGGCGATTGTATGAAAATGTGAAATTTATAATGATTTTAGCAAAGGGCGGCTGCAGGGAGATAAATGTGGGGGAGACTCAAAAGTGACCCATTTTGAAACGCTCTGATTTCAAGGCACAACTGAGTCACTATTCATGCGTTTTCAATTGAATTCTTCTCATTCATGGCCAACTCATTCAAGTCGCATTACATCCTCTACACAATGGTAAAAGATACGGACACCAAATCAGAGCGTTTTGAAATGGGTCACTTTTGAGGCTCCCCCACGTTCATCTCCCTGCAGCCGCCCTTTACAAAAATCATTATAAATTTCACATTTTCATACAGAAGAGTTGTTGGGCTTTCCGTTGATATCAAATTTGATCATGAATATTTTATTTGAAATGCTAAAAAATCCTCCCAAAAGCTCGAAAAAAATGCAACGCTCTGATTGTTTGTCAACTCCATATCTTTTTGTCTGATTTCACACTCGACCCATCTCCATATTCCGGTTCGCTGCACACACCCCATTTGCATAATCCTTACGTTTAATATGCCATCGTAATGAAGAGATAATTTCCATTAAAATGGTATCAAATTCAACAATTTTGATGAATGGAAAGGGTGGCAGTATTCAATAGAATCTTAACCTTTAGAAAACTGGTCAACACAGTCATGAACTCGTAAATTAAATGAATTAGGGCCATTTTGCGACATTTCACTTCCTGCCTCCCCCTATTCTCTGGGCTACTGCAATCGCCCCAATTGCATAATCACTACACATAATGCACCGTTTGAAAGGTATATAATGAGGCTTTACTGTGACACCAATTTCGAATATGCTTATTAAAAAATAAGAGAGATATGATCGATCAAACTTGAGTTTCCGAACTTTTTTTGAGGGGTTTATATAGCAATCACATACAACTTGTCAAAGTGTTTCCTACATATCCTAGATTGCATACATTTCATACAGTAAGGCTCCAACCTAATCTAAACCATTGATCAATATCGATGATAAAGAGGTTCCAAACACATTTCATCGGTCAGTGCCGTCACTGGGTGTGGGTGTGGTGATGAGGAATCTAGGATCATGGATCAAGATCAATTATAACAAGGAAATTAACCAGAGAGGGCCACTCTCCAGCCACTAGAAACTTGGAATCGTTCACTGTTAGGATCACTTTACCATTAACCCTGTGATACAATCAGCCAAGTGACACTGTACAGGATCTCTCTGTAGTGTGTGGGTGAGAAAGGAATTAGCAATTACGGTCCTTAATTAACCATCATCAGGGATGTAGTGTTCAGTGCAACATACCCCAGGTAAGCACTTGGACCATCTGTCAAAATATCTGTCTACCTTCAATGGATCTGTGGGATACAGGGATTAGTTACCTTTAAAACAATAAATTAAAGGGTACCACCACCCAAAAATAATATTCTTATTAAAGAAAGGTAACATCTTTAGTATTCCATTCCATCAACAAGTTCACAAAAATATGTTTCCAGAAAAACAAATAATAATTGGAAAACGCATCACCATTCTAAAGCATGCGTTCATGGGGTCTGAATTGCGTAGACTAATGTGTGGAGAGCTAACGAATCGCCCAGGAATCTATTGTCTACAAACGTACGCGTGAATAGCATTGGCACACTCGCAAATGGATGGCCGTATGGAACCAGGAAATAGTAGTGGTTCCGTAAGTGGTGGAAATTAATCGCTTTGTTTATGAATTACACAACCCTTTGCAAAAAGTTGGGTATCTATTTGATATCACAAAACGGTATCAAAACATATCATAATGTGTTGTTCTTTGCCTGGTGGTCCCCTTTAAATCCTAATCCCATATCCTCTAACTATACTTTTTTAACACGCCCTCCATTCATCCCAAATAAATGACCATGGCTCAATACCAAAGATGCTCTTTAGTTTAAATGTTGTACCTGAAACAATTCTTGAAGGGGTTGAAATATAATTTCCACTCTGCAATCCTCTCTCTCTTCCCCTCTTCCCTATCTTGTTCTTTTCCTCTCTAGAGGTGCTCTAGTTAGCCTACTAGGTGACAGAACAATCAGTAGGTTGATTATGGTCAAACCCAGGAAGAAGATGTTCATTAATCAGGCATATGTGTTGCACCTTAAAGTTTCTTTATTATATTTTAAATAACATACTTTCATTGTGTTATGCAATGCTCCACACTAACTTTTTTTTTCACTTGCCCAGTCGGGCAAGTAAAATCAGTTTTTTTCAAATTTTACTTGCCCGAATAGAAAACTTACTTGCCCGAAAATGAAAAACAAAGAAAAACATAACAAATATCATGTTCTTACAAATGTATGATAATTTCATGTTATAAGTTACTGAGGTCTGAAGAAATACGTTTTCGCTACATTTTGAAAAACCCATCGGTAAAAATACAGCAATCAGTAACATTCTGGCATTTATTTCGTCTCATTTATCGTCTGTCGGACTTATTAAATAAGCATACTTTCAATGATGATTATATTAAGTAATAATCAAAATGTTTTCGCATCATTTGGATAACTGCAATCAGTAACATTTTGGCATTCATTCGACTGATTTGTCTTCTGTCGGACTTATTAAATAAGCATGATGACGATGATAATTTTATTGACTAATATTCAAAACGTTTTGGCTTCTATTTGAGAACGAAAACGGTAAAATCACAGCATTTATGTCGACTCATGACATGTATCGTCTGTCGGACTACTAAAACATCAGTTTTATCATCGCAAAATAAGAGCACGCATGATAACGATATTTCCAGATTAGTTTGACATCGCTTTCTCGGCAATCATTTTGAAATTGCCTGCTCTTATTTTGCGATGATGAAAACGAAGTTTCAGATTTATTTTGCGTCATATTCTCGAAGCGCATTATTGGAACTTTGTTCGCTAATTTCAAAAAGATGATAACGATATTTCCAGATTAGTTTGACATCGCTTTATCGGCAATCATTTTGAAATTGCCTGCTCTTATTTTGCGATGATGAAAACGAAGTTTCAGATTTATTTTGCGTCATATTCTCGAAGCGCATTATTGTACCTTTGTTCGCTAATTTCAAAAAGATGATAACGATATTTCCAGATTAGTTTGACATCGCTTTATCAGCAATCATTTTGATATTGCCTGCTCTTATTTTGCGATGATACAAACGAAGTTTCAGATTTATTTTGCGTCATATTCTCGAAGCGCATTATTGTAACTTTGTTCGCTAATTTCAAGAAGATGATAACGATATTTCCAGATTAGTTTGACATCGCTTTATCGGCAATCATTTTGAAATTGCCTGCTCTCATTTTGCGATGATGAAAACGAAGTTTCAGATTTATTTTGCGTCATATTCTCGAAGCGCATTATCGTAACTTTGTTCGCTAATTTCAAGAAGATGATAACGATATTTCCAGATTAGTTTGACATCGCTTTATCGGCAATCATTTTGATATTGCCTGCTCTTATGTTGTGATGATGAAAACGAAGTTTCAGATTTATTTTGCGTCATATTCTCGAAGCGCATTATTGTAACTTTGTTCGCTAATTTCAAAATGCGCTTCGAGAATATGACGCAAAATAAATCTGAAACTTCGTTTTCATCATCGCAAAATAAGAGCAGGCAATATCAAAATGATTGCCGATAAAGCGATGTCAAACTAATCTGGAAATATCGTTATCATCTTCTTGAAATTAGCGAACAAAGTTACGATAATGCGCTTCGAGAATATGACGCAAAATAAATCCGAAACTTCGTTTTCATCATCGCAAAATGAGAGCAGGCAATTTCAAAATGATTGCCGATAAAGCGATGTCAAACTAATCTGGAAATAATGTTATCATCTTCTTGAAATTAGCGAACAAAGTTACGATAATGCGCTTTGAGAATATGACGCAAACTAAATCTGAAACTTCGTTTTCATCATCGCAAAATAAGAGCAGGCAATATAAAAATGATTGCCGATAAAGCGATGTCAAACTAATCTGGAATATCGTTATCATCTTCTTGAAATTAGCGAACAAAGTTACGATAATGCACTTCGAGAATATGACGCAAAATAAATCTGAAACTTCGTTTTCATCATCGCAAAATAAGAGCAGGCAATATAAAAATGATTGCCGATAAAGCGATGTCAAACTAATCTGGAAATATCGTTATCATCTTTTTGAAATTAGCGAACAAAGTTACAATAATGCGCTTCGAGAATATGACGCAAAATAAATCTGAAACTTCGTTTTCATCATCGCAAAATGAGAGCAGGCAATTTCAAAATGATTGCCGATAAAGCGATGTCAAACTAATCTGGAAATATCGTTATCATCTTTTTGAAATTAGTGAACAAAGTTACAATAATGCGCTTCGAGAATATGACGCAAAATATATCTGAAACTTCGTTTTCATCATCGCAAAATAAGAGCAGGCAATATCAAAATGATTGCCGATAAAGTGATGTCAAACTAATCTGGAAATATCGTTATCATTTTCTTGAAATTAGCGAACAAAGTTACGATAATGCGCTTCGAGAATATGACACAAAATAAATCTGAAACTTTGTTTTCATCATCGCAAAATAAGAGCAGGCAATATCAAAATGATTGCCGATAAAGCGATGTCAACCTAATCTGGAAATATCGTTATCATCTTCTTGAAATTAGCGAACAAAGTTACGATAATGCGCTTCGAGAAAATGCGGCTTTTTATAAGTTTTAAAGCTTAATCGCGGACAATAAACAGTCGAAATGAGTGCCGTAATTTGCGCTAATTTATAACTCCGACGGACGATAAATAAGTCGGAATTATTTCCGTAGTTGTGTAGTTTTATAGTTGCCCGATCGGGCAACTAACATAGACCATTTATGACATTTTACTTGCCCGACAAGAATTTTTACTTGCCCCGGGCAATCGGGCAAGCGTTAATGTCGAGCATTGTGTTATGACAGATGAGAATTGGAAACATAATGATACATGACCAGCCTCCACATTGACTTTTCTCTATTTGCCCATTTAGGCACGTAAAATTTTTAAAAATTCAAATTCTACTTGCCCGAACAGAAAATTCACTTGCCTGAAAAAAATAATGAGAAATCCTGAATTGCACAAGATTGTAAGCATTTCCAACTTTCCTCCAGAATTCACAGAATAGCGAAATATTTCACAATATATTGTACATGAATGTTACCTGTACTTAATAGAGAATATTAATTACATCATTAGTCCGCCCACTACTTGAATATGGACAGACAGCGGGTACCCACATCATCTGCGATATTGATAAATACTGAAAGGGTTCGAACTTCAGAGAGGAGGGACCAAACTAGTTCAAGAAATTAGACATTTCACTTTTGAAGAAAGCCTATTAAAGTAGAGCACTTGACCTTCATTCGATCTTCCACAGATAAAGGCGTGGTGACATGATCCAAGTATTCAGGATTCTTTATAAGTTACAAACTCACAACCTTGACAATGTGTCACTGGAACATTTATTCTCATGTACATGTACTGACTACAATATACAAGGGGCCACACATAAAAAAATAAACTCCTCAAAAAAAGTTCTGCAATTCAAGTTTGAGCATCCATAATCCATATCTCTCATATCGGTGCGAATTGCCTGCACACACAATGACAAATAAAATGTAGCCGAACTTTGTTTTTCCCTCCGATCGACACAGAGTGTAATGTGTCGCCATGGCATTGAATTACGCACGATACGGCCGGCTGCCACGGTTGGTCGACCCATTACTATTTAGATATATGCGTTGCCATGATTGCCATTGAGCGACCGCCATCGTCCTGGGCCTCCTGGCTAGTCTGGCTAGGTAAGCTAAGGGCTGAACGGCAGTGTTTCCCTCGCTGCCTCATGATGTTCATTTCATCTTGAATTTTACTTTTATTTTCAACTTTGAGTTTGACTTAGGACTAATATAATATTTAGTCTGAATTATGCACCAAAGTTAACCTTTCCAATTGGTATTTCAGCAATACTTCCTCATATTCAATCATGTTTATTTGCAAATTTACAAACCTCGACCAGTAAGCACTACGAACAATCGCGCGAACGGTTGGATAGCGGGTTTTGTAGAGCGAGTGACGTATTCACCTAATTACGTGACGTCACTACTACGGCAGCGTTGGGCTGATTTTTATTAATGTAATGGATGTGCATGCGCACTAGCATACCCCTACCCCTGCGTGCTGTGTGCTACAAGATTCTTCTCGCAATTGTGCTTCATCTGGTACTAAACTCGGCCTAGGTTCCACGTTTCTTCTATTTTTCATGATTTTTTTAAAGTGCTGAAACATTCAAGAGCGGAAAGCCCATACGATACCCTGGTCTTACTGTGAGTAGTATACTTACTGGGTAAGTAGTATAATTTTCATGATATTCTTACAAATTTCTGTCTGTGTTGCATCGTGTTCATGGATGTTTCTAGATTGATAATGTCTATGGGCAATTCCGTATGAGAGAAGGCAAAAACACCACATCTCAAAGTTGAGCAATCTTCCCTATATCAAACTGTTATCGATAGAGGAAAACTTGAATTTTAGGAAACTGAAAACCATTTGTGTATAGCTCTATTGGTTTTGCAAATATTTCTGCTTGAATTGAACAGAAATTTATGACCTTTTATTCATAAATCAGCTTCATTTCATGAAAATGAAGTGAATCTTTTAATTCAATGATTGTTTCTGCTCTTTTTCTCATATTTTCCATACTGTACAATGTAGCAACAATCACAAATTGTAAAGCATGGGCAGTAACTTCATTGCATTTTTTTGTGGAGAAATTTTTGAAATCTATGCATATTTGATCGTAATTCCGTTACGATAAAACGTAATAAGTTTTTCTCAATATCTTATTACTTGTTCTTTAGTCATGTCATTGTGAATTCTCTTCCTTCACCATAGTCCTAAGAACTTCCAACATAATTTTCTGAAATAATGTTACTACTTTTCCCAAAATTGGCGTAACGGTATTAGTAATTCCGTTACGTAACGGAATTACACGCACATGGTTTGTAAGGTATTGAATGATATTGCTGAAAAAAAAAAAAAAATTGTTCTCAATGTAGAAATACCCTTTAAATAGCATGAACTGTAGCCATGTAGACAATACGTCATTATACAAGTACTATACAATGTTACTTTATGTGACTCATTGTACCCACTTGCTTCATATTGCATCAATGGTGATTTAACCATGATTTAACTAAATTGATACACGATAGATAATTTCTCTAATCTCTCCATGAACATAATAGAGATGATAATGTTCTAGCATTAAATTAGTTTCCAGCAAGAACCACTTGACTGAAATTATGAAGATGCAGCAGATTCATGTTTGTACTTTAGAAAGGGAAAAACAAAAACAATACAATTTTTTTTAAATATCCAGTGATTAGTATGACACTGGTGCTACATTTATTTTCTCACATTAATTTACATTCATGTATTTTAAGATATACATCATACCTTCAACTTTCAAGGAGATTTAATATTAATAATTTTGTAATTGTATGTAGATTTGAATATCATTGATCAGTTAAATGCTCATAACTCATCATTAATTATGTAAATTTGTATTAAACTGAAGCATATAAAATTAAACATAAATACAGAATAGGCTTCAAGATATTTAAAACTAAACATAATACAGGCTAAGATACACATGTTTTATTCATTATCATAAAGTCAGAATACATTGAGTGTTCAGTGTGCTTCTGTATGCAGATCAAAGAAGAATGATGTACAAAGTATTTGCATTTTCAAATGGGAATTCCTAAAGGTGTCTTTCATTTTTGGCAATTCCATATTTATATTTTATATGCCAACTTTTTGTTTGAGGATCATACACGTTTATATCCGATATACATCTATACACGTATTTCATGGAATGGATGAAAACGCATTCCAAATTGATTTGAGAGTAAATTAAGATCAATTTAGGATGAATTTTTTAAAGAATAATTTTAGAATATAACAAGAGTTTATATAACAAATCTCGATTTTCTTGTAATTCTGTTACGCACACACATAACTTCAGGATTTGTTCGGGTCCTTATGTACAAAGCTTGTGATGAACAATGCATGTTACACATTCTTTACTAATGACTATAAGCAGAAAAGCAGAAAAATGTAACCAAGAAATTGCATTTTCATGGGTGGATTTCACAGGCGTAATTCCGTTACAGTGACATTCGTTTGTCTTAAGGTAATTTCAGAGGTTAAAATAGATCATTTCTGGAAAAAAAGATGTACCAAATTCAAGTTTGTAACTTAAATGATAAGTTTTTATTACCAATGAAGAATTTTTTGTGGTAGCTTTTGCAGAAAATCATTACATAGTTAGTGTTGAATGAAAGACCCCTTTCCGTTATTATTGTATTTTGGTCTCTGGACGCTACAGTGTTATTGATTTGTAACAATCTTGGGTTCTGTTGTACCTCTAGTACCCCTGCCAGTTATTAAAGTTTTAAAAACTGTGAAAGTGAAAGGAATTTTAAATATGATTAAGAAAACAGAGCTAAAAATCACTTATTTGTCATTGTGTAATTACCCATTCACAATGCATTTCCATTCACACAGATTTCCAATATTCAGGAAGTTTACGAGGCTTTATAGCATTGAAAGTTGAATGATTTGACCTGTTTGTGATTTGTAATTGTTTAAATGTTGCTTGATATTGATTATGTGCAGTTATTTAGCATGTCACATAATGTAGTACATTTTTTTCCCACAATTTAACCATTTTTCTTGAAGTAAAGGAAAAATTCTAAAATGTTGCTTTTTTTTTCTTCAAATATGGTTATTATTGTCAAATTATTGATTTTTGAAAAGTATTGAAGCTAAAATGTGAATTCTTTGTTGTTCATTTACCGATTTGTGGAAAATTGATTTCACTGAGCACTTAAGTTGTGTAATTCCGTTACACACATTAGTGGACATAGTTCCTAGGATTTTTCTTTCATTAAATTGATGCAATCCTTTTTAATTTCTTGCCTACTAATATGAAGCTAAAAATAAACCGAAATAAAGCTGGATTTTAGCAATATTTTTTTCAAATTTCACTCTTATTTGTATTTTGGCCATATTTTCATTTATTTTACACATAACAAGTTCAAAAATTGCTTTACAGATATGTCAAATTATGGTTTATATTCAAGTGCTAGATAGCCTTGATGTTTGCATTAGCATGTAAGAAAAGTTGAGTGCAAAATAATTGAGTTTTCCTTGTAACTTTCAGAGATGTAATTCCGTTACAAATTTGTGTAATTCTGTTACAGTGGTCTTTTTTCAAAAAAGTGAATTTGTGAACTTATCATTGTGTTGTTTATGCACGTACTTGTTCCAAAATGAAGTTGACATTATCAAGATAGAAAAAATACATAAAATCAGTTTCAAAATGTCTTATATTTCAGAGAAACTCAACGCAAACTTGTAGCAAAAAAAAAACTCCATTCTCCGGTAAATCCGTTATGGTCACACATATTGGTCTAGTGTGCAACAACACATGGAAGATATAAAACCATTTCCCTATCATGTTGTAGCCTGGTTACCCGTGCAACTTATATAAGTATCAAAATTTACTTAAGTCATGAGAATATTGCGCAGGGAATGAAATAATGAGCAAAAAACGTCTCTGAATGTAATTCCGTTATGGTGGAATTGCCCCTATGTCAGGGCTCCATACTCACCTTTTTAGTCGGTGGCCCGGTCGGGCCAGTGAAATAGTTTCTTCCCCTATTCTGGTGGCCCGAAAGAAAATTTACTGGCCCCAAAATTGTATTTCATGAGTAAGCTTTTAACTATTAAAAATATCACTCTTTCCTAATATCAAACCTATGATTACAGATGAAGCATGACATAAAAGAAAATACGATTTTTTCAGTTTGTCAATGTCGGGTTGCAAATCTGCTTGCCCGATCGGGCCACCAAAATATGACTTTTATACATTTTGCTGGCCCCAAGTGCAATTTCACTGGCCCCGGGCCAGCGGGCCAGTGCGAGTGTCGAGCCTTGTCTATGTATAATACCTGTGTTGTGGTTGTATGAGAGCAGTCGCTGTGATATGCATGGAATTGTAACGTCTCAGATGCTGGCGTGTAGTATCGATCACGATACTTTGAGAAGGGGTGGGCATCGTGGCCGTCCGCAATTCCCCCCATGCGTGCTATCGATACTACCTCGATGCGATATTCTACACAGAGCTGCATAGCCGATTTGGGGCACGTGCACAGAGGAGCTATGTCACGAGCGGAGCAAGTCAGCCAATGAGATCGCGTGCTGAGCTGCAGCCAACCGTTGTACAGGGTGAATGGGGAATACTACTAGTTCGTAGAAGCCCCGGCCCCTCGACTTGCACTTGCAGGGGTGCCAGTACACTATGAACTATTGCCACGAACGGATGGCTTCCGGGTTTCGTCGAGCGAGCGACGTATTCATCTAATTACGTGACGTCACTACTACGGCATCATCGGGCCGATTTTTATGAATGAAATGGATGCGTATGCGCACTAGCTTACCCCTACATCTGCGTGCGGTGTGCTACAAGATTCTTCTCGCAACTGTGCTTCATCTGGTACCAAACTCGGCCTAGTTTCCACTTTTCTTCTATTTTTCACGATTTTTTGAAAGAGCTGTTCAAGAGCGGAAAGCCCATAGTTACGATACCTTGGTCTTACTGTGATTTCGGTAAGTAGTAAAATTTTCATGATAATTGATATTCTTACGAATTTCTGTCGGTGTCGCATCGTGTTCGTGGATGTTTCTAGATTGATAATGTCTATGTATACTATAATACCTGTGTTGTGGTTGTATGAGAGCAGTCGCTGTAATATGCATGGAATTGTACAGTCTCAGATGCTGGCGTGTAGTATCGCTCACGATATTTTGAGAAGGGGTGGGCATCGTGGCCGCCCGCAATTCCCCCCGCGCGTGCTATCGATACTACCTCCATGCGATATTCTACACAGAGCTGCAAAGCTGATTTCGGGCACGTGCACTGAGGAGCTACGTCATGAGCAAGGCAGCCGAATGAGATCGC
This sequence comes from Echinarachnius parma, assembly GCA_037951105.1. Lineage (NCBI taxonomy): Eukaryota > Metazoa > Echinodermata > Echinoidea > Clypeasteroida > Echinarachniidae > Echinarachnius > Echinarachnius parma. The sequence continues at coordinate 7,144 of JBAMJV010000224.1, read as the reverse complement.
GCGCTGAGCTGCAGCCAACCGTTGTACAGTAACAGGGTGAATGGGGAATAGTTCGTAGTGCAGTAATCATGCATATCTTTAAATAAAAGTTTAGACCTAAATCACCTCATGACATTGATTTAAAACGTTAAGTACGATCGAATCAAAAGACGGTCGAAACTGCATAAATTGCGCCAATCACAATTCAATCAATTGACTTTGGTTATATTTTGTTCTAAAAACGCCCTTTATTGTCACTATCCAGTATCCAACTGACACAGCTCAGCTCAGCCGCGCCGATTTGGGTATGTTTTTATTCAAAGCGGTATAAACTTAGCTTTAGCTCTTACAAATAACCTCTTACTTAGCTTGCTTAGCTCTTGGGGAGAGACAACCGAAATCGGCAACGTGTAAGAATTCGACTACGCCGTATCCGAATTCGGGGACGTAATTTGTAATCCTTCAGTCCACGTCATTTTCACAAGAAAACGATTACTTTTCCGACAATAAATGGTTAAACAAGGTCAATAGGTGTTACACTTACCACTTTGGACTTTATATCTTGCAGAAATTCATTCATGGTGAGTTCATGGACAATTAAGATGGTCTACGCAAATTCGTTATCCACAGTGTTATCCACACGTCGACTGTTTCGATATCAATTTTCGATTCAAGAATTACAAAGATCGATCTTGAATCGTAAATAGCCGGTAAACGTACCGGTACGGCGCGCCCTAGCCTAGGCCCTGGCGCGCTGGCATGGCCTGAGCTGAGCTGAGCTGTCGATTGAAGAAAAGGAACATTATTTCAAAACAAAAGTAAACACCAATTTCACTTCTTGCGCTACGTTTTACTATAATCAATAGCGTAGCGTGGTCCGGAGCGTGGTATTTCTTTGTTTTTTGCAAAACATGTCCCTATCGGTTTTCTATCGGGGTTTTTTCAAATTATTGGGGGGGGGGGGGGGGGGGGGGGGGGGGGGGAGCACGTGCCCCCGGCCTCCCCAAATCCCCCCCCCCCCCCCCCACACACACACACACACATTTTGATACGCCACTGAGTCTAGTATAAGTATTTCCATTCTTCAAAATCCTTTCATTTTCACAGATCGCTCCGTAATTTACTTTACTTTTGTTTTTATACGAGTTTGTTTTTCTTCAAATTACATGGGGACAAATGATTTATGATTTTAGTGTTTTGTGAAACGCCCATGTTTATTGGTTTGGTTGGACGGACTTCTAAAACAATTCTTGGTTTTGAAATTACGAGGAAAGTCATGTATAGGCTACTAGGAATTACTTTTTGTATTAAGTTAAGACTGTCATGAAATCATAGCTAGTAGCTTATATAATTGATGTAATGTGTATTCCTTGCCGCTCAAAACGACTGCATGTGATTCCTTCTCTGATGCATGATTGTTGTACTCAATCTTAGCTTTGTATCTAAACAGTATTTCTTCATTCGAAACAATTATTCAAGGGTTTCAAGGTTCAAGGTTCAATTTGATTTAATTTTCAACAAGAAAATAACATAGGCTATTTACAATGAATAAGTCACAACAACATTTGATAAGATATACACGGTTGAAATTATAAACAAGTGCATGTTATTTAACATTGCCAATCAAAAATTAAGTTTATATAATTATTAATCAAGTTACAATGAAATTTTGAAATAATCATGTCATGATAAGCGGAATCAGAAAGGAAATAAATGTTGCTGTATGTTTAGATTTCTTCTTCTTCTTCTTCCAATTTAAGTACAGACCGCCGTTGGCGTATTATCGTACTATATCGCGCGCTAGGCTCAGCGGAGCCTAACCTGCGCCACCTCCTTCTTGAATATAATTTCAAGTGAAAATGGATGGATCCGCTAAAATGCATGGCTTGTACAGTTGTAGAATGTGGAATCCCTCAAGAATTCATGTTTTACAAAATAATGAAAGTATCAAATACGGAAAAAGAAGAAAACAAACAAACAAACAAACAAGATAACAAATATACAGTGTAGTATTATAAAGAATGTAATTATTACAAATCACTGTTCGCTATTATATAGGATTCAAAATAATGTTGCGCCTACGGAGACATACAAGAGACAGGGGTGTCGATCCGTTTTTGAGATTGGGGGGGGGGGGGGGGGGGGCGAAATTTGACACATTTTCCAGAGTGACCACTGAGAGAGCTAAAAGCCCCACATTGGCATGCCCGGAAGTTTTATTATGCGCTCATTGAAAGTGTCTTGATGGCTCGAAGACCTGACTTTGGGGGCCACCCACATTTGGGGACAATAATGGGTGTCCAGGGGGCGGAGCCCCCGGAAGCTTTTAGATTTCAGACATTTGCTCCTAGCATGGGTGTTAAAATTGTATAAAATAGTGAACCTACTCATAACGTATTTTTAAAGGGCATAGCGAGGAAAAGACTGAGCCTTGCATGAGATGGATCCACGTGATCATGTATACTATACAGGGTGGCCCAGAAATAACGGAACGGGGCACTTCCCAAAATAAAGTAACGAAATGACTGGGTCCATCGGATAGTGTGTCTTTTCAAATGAATATTGATACCAAGAACATTAATTTTGGTCGTGTAGTTTTTGTTTTAGAGCGCTGTGAGTGACACCATGTCAGGGTTCACTTTTCTTCAATTTTGACTGACCTATTGGCTAAAGAATGACCCGAACGGCTCGTCATAGAATTACGATGCACAATGATGCGGACACCTTTGTTAGTGTGCATTCGACTGAATAGCCACATCACCGTAATTCTATGCCGAGCCGTTCGGGTCATTCTTTAGCCAATAGGTCAGTCATAATTGAAGAAAAATGAACCCTGACATAGTGTCACTCACAGCGCTCTAAAACAAAAACTACACGACCAAAATTAATGTTCTTGGTATCAATTTTCATTTGAAAAGACACACTATCCGATGGACCCAGTCATTTCGTTGCTTTATTTTGGGAAGTGCCCCGTTCCGTTATTTCTGGGCCACCCTGTATAGAGCCATCGATATAGTCGAGGGCATTGGGCTCCCATGAAACTAAGCAAGGGCGTCAACAATTTCTCAAAAGTGTAGGTGAGACATTGCGAGGAAGCGAAGCGACCGAGTGGGGGAGGGTGTGGGAAGGGGGTGTCCCCCTCCCACAGTAGGGAGCTTTTGTATTTTTGGGCGTGAAATTGTGCGATTTGGTGCACCGGCCTGAGACAGAAATTTCACGTAATATGAAGTATATAGGTATGGAACCAAACATACATAATGACAAAGGGAGGGGGACAATCTGCTCCTTTTTCAAATGTGGGGGGACATGATATTCCAATTTGATTTGCGTTCAGCGCATATGTACCGAGATTATTTTATTATCTGTGACGGTGTGCTATCTATAGATGAGGGTTTAATAAACTTCGTTTGAGGTGTGCGTTTGAGAAATTACGCTGCCCAACACATTTCAAAAGGTGAGTTCCCGCAACCCAAATGAAACTTGCAATATGAGAAACTGGAACTATGCGCGCGAAGCGCGCGGCAAAAAAGAGATTTACAGTCCTTTTCAAACTAAAAAACGGCTATTTTGAAGATTAATTATTGATAAACGTGTCTTTCCCCTCTTTGGCATTATATCACTCGATTTTTTTCTTCCTCATTTTCGGAATTATTGGGGGGGCGAAATGATATGTTCGCCCCTCCAATATTTTCATTGTGGGGGGGGGGGGGGGCGACCGCCCCCCCTGCGCCCCCCAGGATCGACACCCCTGACAAGAGAACATATTGTATGAACGATTAAGACGCAGTGTGGAAGCATATACTTGGACAAGATTATACAAAAGACAATGAAACATAGAAAGTACGAATGGAATGAGAGGGTATACGGACCTGCATGACTAAAGGACAATGTATATAGAATAAAAACTACATACAAATTGAAGGTAAATTGTTCATACCTATATAATTTATCAAGAGTGTTCCAAAATTTAGGACCATCATAAATAAACGTATTCTGAGCTAATGCAGTTCTTAAAAGGGGTAAATGAAATTCATTTGACTGTCTAGTTGGGTAATTATGAACCGATTGATTAAAAAAAACACATAACATCAAAAGCTGAAGGTAACGCATTATTATCATATTTATTAATTGATTTTATTTAATTGACCTTATTGATATAAGTATAGACTATTATGTTCCAAACAATTGTTCATAGATAGATATAATATAAAAACACCCGGGTCAGAATTGACCCGGAAAAGAGTCAGTTGGGGCCAAACTCTGTTTAGGGTATAAAAAATTACCCGGAATTAGGGTCATGAAGACCCGGAAGAGGGTCATGAAGACCCGGAATGGGGTCACATCTGACCCCATTCCGAGTCATTTTTTGACCCGGAATGGAGTGTGGCCCCAACGGACTCTTTTCCAGGTCAGTCTGACCCGGGTGTTTTTAGAGTGAATATAGATATAGATAGATAGATAGATAGATAGATAGATAGATAGATAGATAGATAGATAGATAGATAGATAGATAGATAGATAGATAGATAGATAGATAGATAGATAGATAGATAGATAGATAGATAGATAGATAGATAGATAGATAGATAGATAGATAGATAGATAGATAGATAGATAGATAGATAGATAGATAGATACATACATACTGAGAGAGTATAGTATATAATAAAAAGGGAATAATCATAGCGTTCATTTTTGTTTAAAGGGATAGTTGAGTTCTGGTAAGGAGAGTACAGTTTTAGTGAAACTGAATTTTAGTAACCAAAACCTGCATCATTACATTACAAACTAATAGTTATAACTAGAAAGGAACACAAAATTACAAATGACGTAGTAAAGATCATGTTATCATTCAAAAAGAGCCGTTAAAACGTAAGAGGGCGCTCTCTAAACACTCATCGGTTTCAACCGTTTTGAATAAAATATTGTGCATGTGATGCTTTGTTGAAATAGTGATTAGATAGAGAAATAACCAACAACTATTTAAATACCTATTTTGTAACTTTTTTGAAAAGAGGAAGCATTTTTTTGAATTTTTAACGGCTGGTTCAAAATTCTCTAATAAACCCGGGGCCCCGGGTTTATTACAAATTGTTATATTTATGGATATTTCAGCCGTTTCTGAACCGATTTTGATCAAACAAAGATGATTTTATTGCTTAAATATTATGCTCTTTCAAATTTTACACTCAGTTTTTCATTACCTCACAAACCAATTAAGTAGTCTAGCGCCCTCTCTACCAAAACTCAACTTTCCCTTTAATGATGGCGCTCTTCAGTGAACGTGCAGACGGGCGCAGTGACCACACTCTCAAACAGTCTTCCAGAGAAAAAATATTTTATATTTTGATTTCAATTGGTAATTTTCAATTGGTAATTCTTCGATTACCAATTGATTTCAATTGGTAATAATTATAGTCAATGGGAATTTCACCCTGGGGGGCGGGGGGGGGGGGGGGGGGCCGAGGTATATTTTTTGTTTGCTTGTCTGGTGATAGTTTTCGGGCAAAATACCTCCGCCCCCTTCAATATTATGTTCTCATATATACGCCCATGTTGATTGATTCGTTGATTGATTGGTTGATTGGTTGGTGGGACGGATTTAAAAAAAATATTAGTTATGAAATTACCGAGAGGAATGTTTAAAAGGGACTACAGTATACAATTTTTGTAAGGTCTGTTTATAGACTGTCATGTATAGATCTATCGATTTTGTATTCTACTAAATCACACCGTAGCTTTATGTTATGTTTATATTCCTTGCCTCATCACGACTGTTCATTATTTTGTGTTTTGATGAATTTTGCTTTGAAAGCTTGATTGAAGTTAAGATAATATCATGCAAATAAATAGCATGACAGTATTAGATACTCTTTAATTTTTGTATGTGATGTTTTTAGAGACAATATGGAATGATTGGAGAAATTGCTCCTGTAACTTTCCATGTGATATTCTGTGAAGATGAGATCGAGAGGAGTTCATAAATTACTCTTTGTTTCATGTTTTGTGATTATGGCTGTACTGCACATACTGTACATTGATTGCCATAATTACGACTCGATAGCTGGTGTTTAATTGTGAATGGAGAAAGCAAATGTTAGGAATTATTGACTTTAACCTTCCCCATTAGGAACCAGCAGGGCTCCTATCCGGCTCCTACTCCAGCGGGCTCCAGCTCCGGTGTCTTCTACATAAAGCTCTACGAAAGCTCCTCATCCTCAACTAGTATCTCAACTGGCGTTTGATTTCTACTGGCATCTCTACAGTATCGTCGACTTATCCTCATCGATGACTTCAGTAGCGATGCGCGACGGCAGTCCTCGTCGTTGTGCAATCGTCGTCCACGACGGTCATGGTATAGACCGAACCACCGCAGACTTCACATCAAGCATCAAATTATTAGTAATACTTTGTTCAGTTTGTTCATTTGATATGATTAAGTAATTACTTTTGTTTTGTTGGTTGCTCAAGCTTGTGGCAATTATATTATATATTATATATCCCGTTGGAATCCCATTTTCTTTGCTCATTTTTAATCACAATATATTTCTGGTCAGTTTCTTTATATGTTTGAAGCAATTATATTGTGTGATGATTATTTTGTAATCAAATTACTTTGTTTTATGCTTTGTTATGATTGACTAATTATTTGCAGTATTAGATTGGATTTATCATTATGATCATATGAAAAGAAGATTATTACACATTGTTTATACTGCTCAGTTTGTGCATTCATGCTATGGAGCCTATTTGTACATTCAATGTATGTTAACCCTAAAACCAATGATGGTTTATTGAGATTTTATAGATATTTAGAGCTGGATGCTCGGATTAAAAGAATGTCTTGAATTATAATATATCTCGTGTGTTGTTGCATTATTTCTTTGCATAGTAAATCACTTACAACAGAACCACACCTATCGTCAAGATAAGGTACTAGATAAAAGATATATAGATAAATAGATAGATGTATCATAAATAGTCCACCCTCTATGGTAAATTGATTCACCTTTGTACATTTGTACACAAGGCAATTACGGAGAGTAGGTGTAAATGTAAGAAAAATGAATGCAAAGGAAATTATCCAGAATAGAGAGTATAAAACACCTCTCATACAAATGTTTTTCATCAGGCTATAGGAGTATAATGTACTACCCCTGAAATG